>JAXQQM020071684.1:0-88433 GCA_034641835.2 Pinus albicaulis | reverse complement strand
AAGGAAAAATAATTGGGAAGAACTATGGTGGCCAACCCAGGAGCTCGCACTTCCTTTCATCCTTCGCGAACGCCAATCCTCATTGATTCACCCTTTTCTCAGTAAAGCTGGGGGGCGAAAGGAGGAAGGGAAAAAAGCAACCCAAAAAAAGAAAATAAAAAAGAGAAATAAAACATGGCTGCCAATAGAGAAGATGAGGCTCAAACACAAAAAAAATCTTTCAAGGCCTCGTGCCCTCACAAAAAGGCGGGAATTGCACAGATCGGTGATCTAGAAGGACTAGGGCGGCCACCCGAGCAGGAACTCACACTACTTTTTCATCTTCCGAAAACATCAATCCACGGAAATCCCACCTTTTCTCTGTAAAGCTGGGGGGACAAAAATGAATCACAAGGGGAGCCTCAAATATAGTAGAAGCTTTCCAAGCCCTGTGCCTTAGCAGAAAAGGGGGGAACTGCAAGGAACAACCACCGAGAAGGGCTAGGGTGGCCAACCCGGGAGTTTTCACTGCTTTTCATCCTTCTTCGATATCGACCCACAACAATTCCCGATTTTCTCCATAAAGCTAGGGACTGAAAGGGGGGAATAAAATTACATGAAAGAAAGAAAAACCAAACATTACCCACCATAACACTCGCGAAAAAAATCCAATTTGAGATAAAGGGGGCCAAATTTGAAGCAACGCTAGCTAGAAAAACAGAGGGCCACTGCCACAGTAGGAGGCGTTGGCTTAACCAAAATGAAGGAAAACAAGGCACCCAATCAAAAACATCCCACGCTTTCTAACCCTTCCACATACATTAAGATGCAACATCCTTTCTATCTACATGAAATAACAAGCAAAAATAAAAAAACCAAGCATACAAGCCACACCCTAAACTTAACCACTAGACAAGCCGAGGGCCATGAAAAGAAAAGTGCCTAGAGCATGTTACTACTGATAGGTAAACGAACCCCCCACCCACACAAGGCTTCAGAAAAAAATTGACTAATAGAAAACCCACCCTGCTATTGCACCCCTCTATGTAAAGAACACTCGACAACCTTTCCAGCCAAAAATTAAAGGGGGCCCAAACAACCAGAACTCCAAAGAGGAGTTATCATCGGCTGGCACTCAATGCTGGATAAAGCCTAGGGCCAAAAATACGCCGGCGGTGCAATGTCACACCCTAAAAAGAGGGAAGCCCCCAAAGCGCACACCACAACACTATTCCAACAATCGACACATCCAAGAAATGACCAAGTCGCGCAAAAAACCCACAATCCAAATGGTGAGACAAGGAAATAACCTGATTCCTACTTTCCTTGGAAGGGGGAGTGGCTCAAGAAAGGATGAGGAATTCCCTCAACACCAAAGGAATGAGAAAATAATGCTACCTCATGCCCATTAATCGGGAAACTTGAAATTTTTATGGAGCTCGGACCAAGGGAGGGCTATTTCATTTCCTAGACCCAACCCTTCTGCGAGGGCATGTCAAGGAACATTCGAGAGGACTAGGGTGGCTAGCTCAGTATATTTCTCCACTCTTCATCCATCCCATATTGACCCCACCCCGACATTTTCCCCTCACGAAAGGGTTGAGGTAGGAAGTTCACATGCAACCACTCCCTTGAACCAACCACCAACAAAAATACTCCCCCAAGCAAACACATAAACCATCGTCACCGCCTTTTGGAGAGAACGAACTATGGAGGCACACATCTTCCAACGAACAAAGGACTGAGCACCGCCAATATGGACGAGTCTAAATTTTTCCATCGTATTTCCCAAGCACCTCGATTGCAGCAACCATGCCCCGCCGAACATACCATTGGAGAGGGGGGTCCTGAGCAACGAGCTTCCAAACCCCATACAAAAAACACATTAGGGGAAATAATAAAAGAGGATGGGACAAGCACAAACATCACTTGAAAGTATAGAAAACAACAAGTGTGAACTCAAGATAGGAAACTAAAAATGTTGCGAGTCTCTTTCGCAAGAGGCACCACCCTGACAAGCATCAAACCCTGTCTCCTAGAGACACACCACACATTCCTAGATTACATACAATTGAAACCCACACAACCTAAAAAAAAAAAAAAAACCAAATATCAATGATCCTACCACAGGTTCACCTATGGTAACCTTGTTACGACTTCTCCTTCCTCTAAATGATAAGGCTCAATGAACTTCTCACAACGTTGATAGCGATGAACCACCATCGTTGACGCAATCCAAACACTTCACCGGATCATTCAATCGGTAGGAGTGATGGGTGGTGTGTACAAAAGGTACGGACATAGTCAAAATGAGTTGATGACATGTGCTTACTAGGAATTCCTCGTTGAAGGCCAATAACTGCAATGGTCTATCCCCATCATGATGAAATTTGAGATGATTTACAAATTCTCTCAAACCAGGAAGAAAAACTCATTAGCTACATCAGTGTAGTGCGCATGTGGCCCATAAAATCTAAGGGAATCATAGAACTGTTATTTCCTCAAACTTCCATGGCCTAAACAACCATAATTCCTCTAAGAAGATGGCCGCGAAGGGGAACCTCCACATAGCTGGTTAGTAGATTGAGGTCTCGTTCTTTATCGGAATTAACCAGACAAATCACTCCACCAACTAAGAATGCCCATGCACCACCACCCATAGAATCAAGAAAGAGATCTCAATCTATCAATCCTTACTATGTCTGGACCTAGTAAGTTTCCCCATGTTGAGTCAAATTAACCTGCAATCTCCACTCCTGGTGGTTCCCTTCTCTCAATTTCTTTAAGTTTTAGCCTTGTGACCATACTCCCCCCGAAACCCAAACATTCTGATTTCTTAGAAGGTGTTGGAGGAGTCCTTAGAGCAACATATATCGATCCATAGTAGGCAACATTTATGGTTGAGACCGGGACGATATCTAATTTTCTTCAAGCCCCCAACTTTCATTCTTTGATTAATGAAAACATCCTTGGCAGATGATTTCGCAGTGGTCCATCTTTCATAAATCCAAGAATTTCACCTCTAACAATGGAATAAAAATGCCCCCGCCTATTAATCATTACTCCGGTCCCGAAGGCCAACAAAATAGGACCAGACTCCTATCATGTTATTCCATGCTAATGTATTTAGAGCATAAGCTTGCTTTAAGCACTCTATTTTTTTCAAAGTAATAGTGCCTGAGCCGTGACCCATCCAGTTAAGACTAGGAGCATGCCGCTGAAAAAAGGGGCAGAAGGGCAGGTGCACACCGAGTAGGCGGACCGACCTTTACGACCCAAGATCCAACTATGATATTTTCAACTACAACAACTTAAATATACGCTATTGGAGATGGAATTACCGTGGCTGTTGGCACCAGACTTTCCCTCCAATTGATCCTCGTTAAGGGATTTATATTGCACTCATTCCAATTGTAGAAATTTGAATAACTGATATATTATTCACCGAGATTCTCCTAATCACACACTATTTTAGCTTCATGCATAATACATAATCTCTTCTACCATTGACCATCACATGTGGAAATAAAATCAATTGCATGCACACATTAAAACCACAAACAATCAGACATATGAACATAGTATTTAATGGGAAAGATTAAAGCTGAAAACCCCCAAATATCTGTATATTATATGTCATGGACATCATGTAACAATCATAGTACAAAGCTCCTCACAAGCTCTCATGAACACCCTCAATTGCTACACACTATCAAGCTAGATTTAGCAAAACACATAGTCCAATCTTTTGCCACTTGATAGCTAGCCTCTATTGCATTTTCAATGCTATGGGATGGCTTCATTAAATATATAAACCACCTGGCTTGTACTGCGAAATCCTCATGGGCTTCTCCACCTATCGGTGTGTTGCAAATAGAAACTATATAGTCACAACTGATAGTTAACCTGCTCTTTCACCTATTTCTGCACTGGTCTCCACTGAAACTGTCCATTCACTGAAGTTAACTGATGCATTCTTTAGTTGATTAATGAGTTTATAATTAGTGAAATAATTAATAATTAATTCACACCACTCTAACTAATTGTATCAATTAGTTAAACTAGATACAAATAGCTCAACTATGTTTAGATTAGTTAAACTAAATACAACTCCACTAACTTCCTCGATCAACTCCACCAAACTCTGTCACATGAGTTCTAACTGAAGTCTTCATGCAATATCTCCACATAACCCTCAAGAATAGTGTAATTCCTTCTGTTAGATCTTGTGCCACATCTGTGCACTTAACTGAATTGCTCCAAGAGAATAAGATAATGTTTATAGTCCAAATATTATTAAGAGCTAATAATATTCGACATATCTATTTTTAGACTGGAAATCTAAAAATAGATTCCGCCCAATATGTCTAAAAATAGAAGTCCATCTATTTTTTCTGACTTGACCAACCATCCACAAATAGCATCCTGCAACTCATAGAACATGATCCATATGTCTAAAAATAGACTTTGCGGCAAAAATAGCCTGCAGGCCCACTTAGTGAACGCGACTCTTTTAACTAAGCTCATCATCTTGTTGCAATCTCAACACTCCCTCTCAATAAGATAAGGATTATCTGCAAGCCCTATCCTGCCCCTGTGGTATTCGAATTTGCTCCTGGTGAGCACCTTCGTCAAGATATCAACATCCTGATCCTCCGTGGGAATGTATGAAAGTAACATGACCTTCCGCTGCACACAATCTCTGATATGATGATATCGGATGTCAATGTGTTTAGATCTATCATGAAATACTGGATTAACTGAGAGTTTGATGCAACTCTGACTATCACAATAAATCACAGTAGGCTCTAAGTGTGAACCGAACAACCCGGCCAGGATCTTCCTCATCCATATAGCCTCACATGCAGCCAACCTCACTACCATATACTTGGCCTCTGCTGAACTGAGTGCCACGGATCTCTGCTTCCTATTGTACCAAGAAACTACTGTCGAAACGATACTAAAAATACCTCTAGATGTGCTCTTTTTGTCCGTTGGTCTCCCTTCCCAATCTACATCCATGAAGCCACACAGCTTCACCTCATCCGACTGTCTGTACCATAATCCATATCCCGATGTGCCTCTGAGATATCTCAATATATGCTTCCACGCCTTCCAAAAGAGCTTGGTTGGCTTAACCATAGCTTGTTAAAGCTGGTTAACAACATAGCATATGTCGGGTCGTGTATTGACCAGATACATGAGGTACCCCACCAACTGTCGATAAACAGTGGCATCCACTACCTCCGCCGAAGTAGCATCCTCCTTCCTCCATCCACTAGGAAGAGGAGTATCAACAGGATTGCAACCATGCATGTTTAACTTCTCCAGTATCTCCCAGGCATACTTACCCTGAGAAACAAACAGTCCATCACTGCACTGCCAGATTTCCAATCCCAGGAAATAATGAAGGAGACCCAATTCCTTCATCTCAAACTCCTTTGCAAGATCAACCTTGCATGAGTGTATCAACAGTTCATCACCTGTCAAAATCAAATCATCTACATAAAGTACAATGATCAGCAACTTACCCTCCACCATAATCTGGTATAGGTTAGGATCCGCCTCACTCTTGGAGAATCCAAGTCCAGTGAAATAACTTTCTATCCGTGTGTACCATGCACGAGTTGCTTGTTTCAACCCATACAACGCTCTCTTGAGCCTGCACACATGCGACTCGCTGCTGAAGATCTCAAAACCTTTGGTATGATCTATGTACACCTCCTCCTCAATGACTCCATTGAAGAATGCAGTCTTCACATCCATATGATGAATGTGCCACCCCATCTGTGCTGAGAGAGAAAGAAACATCCATATCGAAGAATACCTTGCGACAGGTGCAAAGGTCTCCTCATAATCGATCCCCTCAATTTGTGAAAATCCTCGAGAAAAAAAACTTGCCTTATACTTGTCCACACTCCCGTTAGCTGCCTTCTTCACTTTGTAGATCCATCTCGAACCCACCACTTATTTACCTTCTAGTCTCGGGACAATCTCCCATGCACTGTTTCTGACAATCGAATCATACTCTTCCACCATGGCATCTACCCATGCGCGGTCCTCCACGGCTTCCTCGAAAGAGGATGGCTCTGTCACGATACACTTTCTCATAAGAGCCATGTATCCAATATACAAGTCAGGTGACTGTCTCTGTCTGCGTTGTGATGTAGGTGATCCTACAACCTTCTCTGCATCTTGAGCCAGTCGCTCAGCTTCTGTAGTGCGCTTCTGCCCTCTGATGGTTTACGCTACCTGAGTGGTCTCTTCCACTCCATGATCGGCTGATCCACATCCTGAGACTCATCCTTAGGAACTAATAGCTCCTCATCCACATGCAAGTGTGGCTCCCTCTCAAGCGAACACTTCATGGCTTTCTCCTCATGAAATTTGATATCCCGTCGCACAACAGTCTTGCGACTATTTAGAAAATACACACGATAGTTGTGGAGAATATTAGTGTACCCCACAAATATCCCAACCTCCACAGTCAGCTCCAGCTTCTTCATGGCATCCTTCGTCACATGAATGTAAACAGGTGAACCAAAAATCCTCAAATGGGAAATATCAGGCCTCTTACCAGAAAATGCCTCCTCGGGTGTACTCACGCCAAGTATCCTGTGAGGACAAAGATTCTGCACATATACTGCAGTATTGCATGCCTCAGCCCACAAGTGTATGGGTAGGCCTTGATCATGCAACATTGCCTGTGCACCACCCACGATCATTCTTTTCTTCCGCTTAGCAACCCCATTCTGTTGTGGGTTATGAGGTGCTATGAGCTCTCTTCGAATTCCTTCTGCGTTGCAAAAGTCCTTGAATTCGCCAGAGATGAATTCACCACCATTGTTGCTCCTTAGAGCCTTCACCTACTTCCCCGATTCTTTCTCAACCAATGCCTTGAACTCACAAAACTTTGAGTATGTCTCGCTCTTCTTCTGCATGAAGAAGATCCAGCACTTACGAGAAAAATCATCAACAAATATCACATAATACATGTGCTTTGCTGTCGAAACTGCTGAGAAAGGTCCACACACGTTTGTCTGAATTATCTCAAGGATCATCGTGGCATGAATATCATTCTCGTGAAAGGTGGCTTTCACAAATTTTCCCAAGGTACATCCCTCGCATTGATATGACTGTGCAAGAGTACCCTTAGGAAGCCCAATATAAATATGCTACAGTATCTTCAAAGCTCCATGGTGAAGGTGGCCCAATCTCTGGTGCCACAACTCGCCGTCATCCTGGCTCACCACTCCTTCTGCCTTGCTTGCCATTTCTGCACAGCCATCTACCTACAATTTATAAAGGTTCTTGACTCGAACCCTTATCCTTCGGGTCTCACCAGTTGCCTTACTGCGTAGGAAATCCTTTCCCTTGCTAAAGAAAACATCATATCCTTTGTCTTCTAACATCACCACAGAGATAATATTATTCTTCTATCCTGGAACATGCATCACTTCCTTCAATAAAAAGGGTTTACTAGACTCTCTCTCAAAGGAAATGGTACCGATACCGGTTGCACTATATCTACCATCATTTCCCATCTGGATGTGCACTCCAAGATATTTCTCATCCAGATCAGTAAACAAATCTCGATCTCCTTTCATGTGAAAAGACGCACCACTGTCAAGAAACCACACTTAACCCATCACACTTGAAACCAAGTATGCGATCAGTGAAAAATCTAGCTCAAACTGCAAGGCTAAGGCCTCTCCAGCTGCAGTCCCAGCAACCTGCTTATTTTTCTTCTTCTGTGGAAAATTAGTGGCGTATTGTCCGTGTTGGTGACAGTGAAAGCACTTCACCTTGGACATGTCCTGCTTCTTGCCTTTAGCACCGGAATGAGAAGCTTTCTTTCTCTTCCCCTTATTTTCTTTGGAAACCAAAGCGCAATTCTCTTCATCAGATTTCTTTGATGAAGATCTGTCCCTGGTACTCTGCCTTATCTCCTCTTGCACAAGATCCGACCAAAGTCACTCCCATCCTGGCAATTTCTCCCAACCATTGACAGAGTCCTGATAGGAGTGCCAACTCTTCGGAAGCCCAAGGAGAGCCAAGCTCACAAATTCCTCATCATCAACAGTAACCCCCACACTTCCCACCTCATCCCTGCATTGGATGAACTTCGTGAGGTACTTGGGCATACTGACACCTTTCTCCATCTTTATGTTCCTGAGTTTGTCCTTGAGCACCAACTTCCTCTGGTCGTTCTTGCTTTGGAATAAATTTTTCAAAGATTTCCACATAAAGAATGGAGAAGCCTTACCATGAAGGCTGGATACTACGTGATCCTTCACGCCCTCCAACAGAATCCTTCGACACTTTGATGTCTTCTTTTTCCATGCGTCAAGTACAACAACATCACTAGAAGTAGGTTTTGGAATTTCTGTATCTATGAACTCCTTCAACCCATTGTCATCCAGCACCACCTCCATCCTGTCCTTCCAGGAAATATAATTTAAGCTACCCTCAAGGTAATACTCTAATCGCAATCCGTTGAAAGACATCTCAACTTCGACACCAAGAAAACACTGCTGCAAATTCGAATTCCACCAACACAAAACTCAACCGCTTCAATGTTTTGCAATTGCTCCAATGATCAATATCGCTCTGATAACATGTATAAATTTGAATAACTGATATATTATTCACTGAGATTCTCCTGATCACACACTATTTTAGCTTCATGCACAATATAGAATCTCTTCTACCATTGATCATCACATGCGGAAATAAAATCAACTGCATGCACACATTACAACCACAAACAATCACACATATGAACACAGTATATAATGGGAAATATTAAAGCTAAAAACCACCAACTATATATACATTATATGTCATGGATATCATGTAACAATCATAGTACAAATCTCCTCACAAGCTCTCATGCACACCCTCAATTGCTACACACTATCAAGCTAGATCTAGCAAAACACATGCTCCAATCTTTTGCCACTTGATAGCCAGCCTCTATTGCATTTTCAATGCTATGGGATGGCTTCATTAAATAGATAAACCACCTGGCTTGTACTGCGCAATCCTCATGGGCTTCTCCACCTATCTGTGTGTTGAAAATAGCAACTATATAGTCACAACTGATAGTTAACTTGCTCTTTCACCTATTTTTGCACAGGTCTCCACTGAAACTGTCCATGCACTGAACTTAAATGATGCATTATTTAGTTGATTAATGAGTTTATAATTAGTGAATTAATTAATAATTAATTCACAACACTCTCACTAATTTTATAAAATATTTAAACTAGATACAAATAGCTCAACTATGTTTAGATTAGTTAAACTGAATACAACTCCACTAACTTCCTCAATCAAATCCACCAAACTCTGTCACATGAGTTCTAACTGAATTCTTCATGAAATAGCCCCACATAACCCTCAAGAATAGCGTAATTCCTTCTGTCATCTCCTGTTCCACATCTGTGCACTTAACTAAAGTGCTCCAAGAGAATAAGATAATGTTTATAGTCCAAATATTATTAAGAGCTAATAATATTCGACATATCTATTTTTAGACAGGAAATCTAAACATAGATTCCGCCCAATATGTCTGAAAATATAAGTCCATATATTTTTTCTGAGTTGACCAACCATCCACAAATATCATCCTGAAACTCATAGAACATGATCCATATGTCTAAAAATAGGCATAGTCTAAATATAGACTTTGCGCCAAAAATAGCCTACGGGCCCACTTAGTGAAGGCGACTTTTTTCACTAAGCTCATCATCTTGTTGCAATATCAACACCAATTAATAGAGTCGATGAGCCCAGTATTTTTATTTATTGTCACTACCTCCCCATTTCAAGATTGGTAATTTGCGCGCATGCTTCCTTCCTTGGATCTGGTAGTTGTTTCTCAGTGTAATGTCCCAAAATTTTGAGGGAAATTAATTTTTGATAATTTTATGTAGGAGATGAATAAAATGGGTAGGAGACCCATTTCCTTGCATGAATAAAGAATAAAAATCCTTTAATTATTAAAGGTGATCAAACATGCTTGGCCAAGGTTGACCAAGTCAAACTGCATTGGCATGAGTTGGAACGCATTATGTGGGAAAATGTAGGAGGGAAATTTCTAGAGAGAAGGAAACCCTAATCCAAAATAGGGTCCATGGAGAGAAAGCTCATTGTATAAAAGAGGAGCAAGGAAGCCATTGTGGATATCTTTGATCATTCTTACATCCAAGTCTTGGAGACTTGTTGCTGCCTCTTGCTTTTCAGTAGAGCTGTAGTGCCTTCAGGCACAAGGGAGTCCTGTTGAGGATTTCCTCTCCTTCTTGAGTAGCTCATGAAGGATTGCGCTCCATCTCCATATTCATGCATTTAGGACATAGCTTTAGTCATCTTCATCAGCAAAGTTTCTATAGCAGAGATTGTGCAGTGTTGCTGGGGAGGTTTCCACACACCATCTGAAGCTAGTTTTTCAGTGGAGAGAGGTTCTATCCATTGGGAGGTTAGAAAAGGAGGTTTATGAGCATATCCCATCATATTTGTCATCAATACAACCACATTCCATAATTGGAAGTGCAGTACCTCTATTAGACAACATTTTTCTGAGTGAGTATTTGATGCGAGGGATTGACATCCTTTTGGAGGAAAAGTCTTGGGTGAAAGGATTAGCCTTTCACTTCAGATTTATATTGGAGGAGGATTCCTCATTTGTTGCATCTATTTTATCCTTCTCCATGCATTTCAATTTCTTGAGTAGCTGCTACCCAGCTACTCCGACATTTCTGCAAAATGCCAATTTTGTATAGATTTCAGCCAATCCTCTTAATGGATTGTTGAATTGTATTTTAAGGGGTTTAGAGCTTGCTCCCCCTTCTTATTTGAGCCTAAATTTCTATATCATTGTATTTTTATCATTTATGTAGCATTTCCTCTCTATAACTATGCATTCATGGCCTAGGGTTTTCTTTATGCAACAACATTTCTCATGTTTCCTTGTACAACTTTCTTGAGGCTTATTGTGCCTTTCTTGAGTGATCATTTCCTCAAGATGATGTATATTTTATTTCTGCTATGTATTAATGTGATGGAAATTGTATTCTCCAACATTTTATGTGTTCACGGATTCATTTCAATTTTCCATTAGATGTATTTGTTATTGCTGTAGCTGCAATATTGGGATTTTCCCAATCTTGTTGTATTTCCTCTTGGGAGTATTGTCCCTTGACAAAACTTTATAGATAGAGTCTGATAGTGGTCCAAGAATCCTATGGAGCTCATTGTTCCTTGAGAATATGACATATCCATTAAATTCCCCTTCATTCTATCTCTGGAATAGATTTTCTTGTCGATTGACAATGTTTCTGAAAAAGGGACATTACAGTGGTATCAGAGCATCGAATTAGCATATCCCGTGAGTTCGATTTCAGAGGAGAATGATGAAGAAGATGAGACTGATCTCATATATTTTTTAAATAAATAGGAGCCTCCCTGAGGAGGAGGAGAAGAAAATAGGAGAAGAGGAAGATCCATGCTCTTCCTATTCTCTTGAAGACCAAAATGGCAGATGCTTGGATTTCTAGATCTTATGCAAGTACCTGGGTGACTATAAATCCCATTCTGCAGCATTCAAGAGAGCTACAGTGTTCTCATAGTCTAGTCAGCAGATGGAGGTGAGAAGGCACTATGGAAAAAAAATAAAGGAAATCATAGGCAATGGTTTCTATTTTCTACATTTTATGGGGTTACTTCAGCTAGAGCTTGGGAGAGGAAGCTGGAGGCAATTTTATTGTTGCATCCAGTGGCAGAGAAAGAAGCAGTGGTGATGGAAACACTGTAAATAGAGGAGGAAACCTCTATTTTGTGGGTCAAACCCTTGGTCCATTTAAGGGTGATTTATTTTGCAGTATTTGTTCAGAGGTTGATACAAACCTTTGATGGAGAAAGGAAGAGAAGCTCACACCACCATGGAGGAAAATTGCACCAACGCTGCTACAGATTTGGAGGAGCAGCCTTCTAAATCTTTGGATGAGGAATCCATTGGAGGAAAATCCATTGTAGCCACACAAAGAGGTCCCAAGATCCACCAAGGTATGATTTAAGTTCCACTTTCTATTTCAGAAAATTATCTTAAAGATGTTGGAATTCCATATGAAGAGGTCCAAGGATCAAACCACATGGCCACTTTAGGGCCTCATGTTTTCACTGTGCTATGAAAAGGGTTAAAGGAGGAGAAGAACCCTCATCATTATACATTTTTATGATTTTCATTCATCCTTCAAGATGGGAGTGAAAATTTTGGGGGATGAAGTAAACCATGACACCTCCATGGAGAATCATGAAACAATTTGTGAACAGGAGGAGGAGACAACTGCAACATCATTGGAGGAACTATCAGTGATACTCAACATGGGTGGAGAGGGGACATCACCTCCATCACATTTGGATCCTTATAGATCCAACATAGTCATGGGAGAGAGGCATTTCCTAAGAGGTCTCCAAGGAGCTGCATTTCAAAATTTTATGAAATGCAAAGAGCAAGAATTGATGGTAGCCCTCATGGGAGGAGTACCAAAAGAATGGGAAAGATGGAAATATTTTTAAATCATTAGGCAGAAAGGAGAAGGGATACATATTGATGATATGACACCTTAATCACATGATTCATATGATGTGTTCATGATGGGGCAGCAAGCATTTGAGTTGCTTAACATTGATGGGAGAGAGCACAAGCAAATTTGCTCTCACAGGATTCATGATGTTGTAGGAGGAGGAGATGGCATTCTCTCCTTGAATTTCGATGATAGAGAGGTAATTCCACTTTGGGAGGGGCTTATTATATATTTCAGCATTATGAAAGACATTTTTGACAACGAGCATGTCATATAATGGATCTTGGTATTGATGGGAGCCTATAGGTATAGGACAAAAATGTTCTCTCTTTAGAGCAGTAACCAATGGATGAAGTGTGCCAAGCGGAAGTGTGGTGGATCCATAACCCACATGTCCCAGGAAAAATTTCATATTTTTTTCAATTGATGGATAAAGAGGAGATGAGATGGATAAGGCAGCCATATATTACTATGCTACATTCTTCTTGACTTGGATGCCCAAGCATGAGGAGAAGGATCTTCTTGCAACACCTAGTTCATTCATCTTCATGGGAGCATGCCAAACAACTATGGAGGATTCATTCATAGATCCATACACCATATTACTCTTGTTATATGGTAAGAGATCTGATTTGACATTGGCTGATATATGTACTCTTATCATTATTTTGCAGTGCATGGCTCTACAAGAGGGCAAGCTTATCAGATTGCTCCATGGGAAAAAATTGGGCCAACTTGTATGATGGAGACAACCATCCTTTACATGGCCTTGGGCAAGTGTTTTCTTTCATGTATGGTCAGTTGATATGCTCATCCATTTTTTATTTATCAGTAGCTATCATGACATACATAGCTATTCATGTAACACAAAACAACTTTCCATATCATTTTCTAAAGCCGCAGTTGGAAAATCGCGCTGTCACCTTTGGGAAAATTGTTGGTACATTCTTGAGACACATGAAACCTTTAGAATTTTCCTTATTGTATTTCAGATCATGAATTCCTTTCTGGTATGGATAATATTTTTGAAAGAAGCATGATTATGAGAAAGGAACATGAGTTGGATGTGTCTTCTAGTAAGAAAAACTCTCACATTTTCTGCAGTGCATGTTCTAAAGGGAACATGAAAGGAGGCATGACTACAACCACATATTTTCTCATTTGTGGGGAGAAAAATGGGCTTGGTAATGTTATCCATCCATTTTATGTATATGGGTAGGTGTTTGAAATTATGTTGCTGATTCATTCATCCATTTACTATTTAGTAGTAGATGTGATATTTGTTGTTGTGTAATGCTTGCCATGCTATTTTCTACAACTGCAGTGGATGAGGTTGCATTATAACCCTATGAGGCATTTTTTTCACTTGATGCACAAGATATAACCTATATCAAACATTTCATGGGTACATTCTATGGTGATCTTATCCTATTCATCATAGATGACATATCTTGGGCCAGCTGATTTTTAATTGATGAAGGGGAGATTCTTAGGGGAACTACTCTTCATTTTTCCATTTGAGGGCAATAAATTTGCATCCCAGGATCAGAATACACTCCACACTTATCATAAGTGAGGGAGAGGATAGCATGGGGCAATTTTTAGTGCTTTCCATGATCATATTTCAGCCCACCTTCATTTCTGGAGCTCAAGGTGGAAGGAGATTTATCATGAGTTGTCTTGTTGGGAGGCAACTGATTTTCATGATTGATGGCTTGGGGATGAAAGATTCACATGTGAGATGATCAGTCCCATTATATATCAGATCTCATGCCTCAATTAGGCCCTTGGATAGCTCTTTTTTCCTTCATGGCTATTTTTTCTACATGATAGCTACTTGGGAATTTACACCCCAAGGCTAGATTGCATATGATGGAGGGACAATTTTGAAGACTTGATTGCTGATATGGCACCTTTTTATTGAGGAGATAATAACATAAGGATGATACAGGAGGAAAGGGTAGAAATAAACTCAGTTCACCCTTGCAATTTCTTGAGGGAAAACAATATTTTGAGAGGGGAAGACTGTAATGTCCCAAAATTTTGAGGGACATTAATTTTTGATAATTTTATGTAGTAGATGAATAAAATGTGTAGGACACCCATTTACTTGCATGAATAAATAATAAAAATCCTCTAACTATGAAAGGGTATCATATTAGAGCTGGATTTCACACCTCCATGTGTGAAAGGAGGTTCTTGCAAACATGCTTGGCCAAGGTTGACCAAGTCAAACTGCGTTGGAATGAGTTGGAAAGCATTATGTGGGACATCGTAGGAGGGAAGTTTCTAGAGAGAGGGAAACCATAATTCGAAATAGGGTCCATGGAGGGAAAGATAATTGTATAAAAGAGGAGCAAGGAAGCCATTGTGGACATCTTTGATCATTTTTACATCCAAGTCTTGGAGACTTATTGCTGCCTCTTGCTGTTCAGCAGAGCTGCAGTGCCTTCGGGCACGAGGGAGTTCTGTTGAGGATTTCATCTCCTTCTTGAATAGCTCATGAATTATTTCACTCTATCTCCATATTCAGGCATTTAGTCCATAGCTTTAGTCATCTTCATCAGCGCAGTTTCTGCAGCAGATATTGTGCAGTGTTGCTGGGTGTTGCTGGGGAGGTTTCCACACACCATCCGAAGCTAGTTTTTCAGTGGAGAGAGGTTATATCCATTGGGAGGTAAGAAAAGGAGTTTTATGAGAAAATACCATCATATTTGGCATCCGGCCATCCACATTCCATCATTGGCAGTGCAATCCCTCTATTAGACAACATTTTTTTGAGTGAGTATTTGATGTGAGGGATTGACATCCTTTTAGAGGAGAAGTATTGGGTGAAAGGATTAGCCTTTCACTTAATATTTATATTGGAGGGGGATTATTTATTTGTTGCAGATATTTTAGCCTTCTCCATACATTTCCAGTTCTTGAGTAGTTTCTACCCAGCTACTCCGGCATTTCTGCAAAATGCCAATTTTGTATAGATTTTAGCCAATCCTCTTAAAGGATCATTGTATTGTATTTTCAGGGGTTGAGATATTGCTCTCACTTCTTATTTGAGCCTAAATTTATATATCATTTTATTTTTATCATTTATGCAACATTTCCTCTCTATAACTGTGCATTCATGGCCTAGGGATTTCTTTATGCAGCAACATTTCTCATGTTTCCTTGTACAACTTTGTTGAGACTTATTGTGCCTTTCATGAGTGATAATTTCCTCAAGATGATGTATATTTTATTGCTACTATGTATTAATGTGATGGAAATTATATTATCTGGAATTTTATGTGTTCATGGATTCACTGCAATTTTCCATTAGATGTATTTGTTATTGTTGTAGCTGCAATATTGGGATTTTCCCAATCTTGTTGTATTTCCTCTTGGGAGTATTGTACCTTGACAAAACTCTATAGAAAGAGTCTGATAGTGGGCCAGGAAGCCTCTGGATCTCATTATTCATTGAGAAGATGACATATCTAGTAAATTCCCATTCAATCTATCTCTGGAATATATTTTCTTGTTGATTGACAATGTTTCTTAAAAAGGGACACTACACTCAGGCTCCCTCTTCGGAATCGAACCCTAATTCTCTATCACCCATCACCACCATGGTAGGCCTCTATCCTACCATAAAAAGTTGATAGGGTAGAAATTTGAATGAAGCGTATCCAGCACTAGGGCTGTGTGATCCATCGAGTTATCATGGTTCACTGGAGAAGAGGGCAAGCTCGCACCGACCTTTTATCTAAAAAATGCATCCCTTCAAAAGAGTTGAGACTTGGTGCACGTATTAGCTCTAGAATTAATATAGTTATCTGAGTAGTATGGTACCATAAAAAAAACTATAACTGATTTAATGAGCAATCCACAGTTTCATAGTCTGAATTAGTTCATACTTAGACATGCATGGCTTAATATTTGAGACAAGCATATGACTACTGGCAGGATCAACCAGGTAGCACCCTCCCACTTCAAAGGGCATTCAAATTTCTCTCTTATAGATAGCTAGCTTGAACACCCATCAAGTCAAAGAGAGGTCAAAATATCATGTAAAGCTCTTATACCTTGCACCTCTTGTATCCCCAAGAAGGGATTAGAGCCCACACACACTACATTCCAAGGACATACAAGACATCAAACGTAATGGACAGTGGATGAGAGATCTGCAAAGTGAAAAAATGGGTCAACCCACCCAGTCACATTGCACCGAGGCTGCCTAGGAGTTGGTAACCACCCCCCAACCAGCAAGGATGGTAAAATCCTTATCACCCACAACAACCACAATGAATAGACAAAGGGGAGGAAAAAAAAACAAGACTCTCTTAGAAATGCCCCCCCAAACCCTCCCCGCCTTGCACCAAGGCCACCTACGAGTCCACCCTGACAGCGGTAATAGTGGACCTTGGGCACTTGCAGTGAACTTGATGCAAAGGCAAACAAAGGAAACAAATGGAGAATTACAAACCCCACACCCTCTCTCTGTCTAAAATTCCTCCCAACTATCCCTGCCCCACACCGAGGCCACCTAATAGTCCACCCGGACATCAGCAACGATGGACCTTGATCACTCGATTGCCTACGGTGACCTCGATGCGAAAGCAAATTAAGTAAATAAATGGATAACAACCGACCCCACAGTGTCTCTTAAAAATTCCCTCCAACCCTTCTCGCCCAGCAACAAGGCCACCTAGGAGTCCACCTGGGCAGCAGCAACAAAAGAAATCGATCACTTGATCGCCTGGGGCAACCTCACTACAAAGGAAAAAGAATTAGAAGGAGAATTACCAAGTTGACAACCTCTATTAGAAATTCCACCCCGACCCTCCCCGCCCCGCACCAAGGCCACCTAGGAGTCCACTCAGTTAGCAGAAACAGTGGACCTCGATCGTTTTATCACCTACGACACCCTCGATGTAAAAGGATGGAAATAAAACAAGAATGACCAATCCTGCAACCTCTCTTAAAAATTCCCCCCTTCAATCCTCCCCACCCCGCACCGAGACCACCTAGGAGTCCACTCGGAAAGTAGCAACAGTGGACCTCGATCGCTTGATCATCTACGAAAACCTTGATGCGAAGGCAAAGGAAGAAAATAAATTAAAATCAAGAGGCTCGCTACAAAAGGCATGAACATATCCGAACACAAGGAGGGATCAGGTAACCCCGCACCCCACACGCCGTGCGTATAAGTAACCTAGGAGTTTTACCCACCGACTTACCAACTGGACAATGAATACTTTTCACCTATAGCCACCTCCACATAGAGGAGGGCAGTCGAGGTATTCCACCTTGAAGTCCTCCTTCCAGATATAGCTCCCACTGTCAATGTAGCAAGCCTCATCCCCATTGGACCACAATCACATACGTGATCAACAAAACAAGAAGTACCCATCACCTTGTGTCTCAACAACCCAAGCCACATAATTCTACTGTGCATGCAAGATGCAAGGAAAAATCCGAGCACTCGATCAAATATATGGGCCACCACATCTATCAAAACCTCAAATCCAATGCAATGACAGATGATGTGCACTCTGAAAGTAATTCAAAAACTTAATTTTACAACAAGGAGAATTGCTCCTCACATCGCCCAATGGAAAAATCAAGCAAGAGGGGTGGCTTACAACCAAAACCCTTCCACAAAATGTATGCATCTCAACCCACAATGCTGACATAGAAAGAGTACAAGCACAAGAAACTAGCACCATAAAGAGCCAAACAATGAAGAGGATAGTCATCTCAAGGAGCCACACACAAAAACCCATCCAATTCCGAGAACACGGAGCGAAGGGGGAATTGTTCACATATGCCTCCAAGGACGAGCATGGCCAACATTATCGCTCATGTGCTACCGAGTGGGGATGGAGAGAATATGAATGTCGACCACCCTACAAATGACCCAAGGCCATTCTTCAGGCACACCCAAACAAGCAACTCAATTACCAACCCACCTTTCACACGAAACTCCAACCCCTCCCCCCATCAAAAGCGGAGGAGGTGAACAATATAGTGAAGAGTCGATTTCAGAAAGAAAACGAGAGAAAATCCCACCTCCCCCACCCACCAAAAAGGAAGGAGGTGAATAGTATAGAAAAGAGCCAAATTCAATGGAGCCAATAAGCGACATAGGCGACCAGCCAGTCATCTCAAGGAGCCACACACAACAAGCTGATCCAACATTGAGAACATAGATTAAAAGGGTACCTCTTTTCACATATGCCTCGCAGGAAAAACATGGCCAACATTACCACTCATGTGCTACCGAGTGGGGATGGAGAGAAGATGAGATTCGACTGTTGGAAATATGATGCAGAGTGTTGTCCTTGATGGCAACCCACTGAATGAAGATGAAGACATGAGATTGTTGGCATGTGTTGTCCTTGATGGCAATACATCTGATGAAGTTATTCTTGACTTGATGGGCTTGGTAAATGATGTAAATCTGATGTGATAACTTGATATTATGATGTTAGTGTTGTCCACGAAAGGAAACCACTTGATAGTAGTGGAAACTTACTTGATGAAGTTGTGCTTGATAGAATATGTTCTTGATGAAGAAAATATGATGTATCTACGGTGTGTATAGAAGGCAATGAAGAAATGAATTGACATGTGAGATCTATGATGAAAATAGTGTATGTTTCAAGGAATACGGATATGTCTCGGGAAGTCGTATGTGCAGCGAGAAAAGACATGCCAAGTCGCGTATGGGAAAAAGTGCTCAAAAAGTGCCAAATCCGGGGCATAAAAACATTGAAGGCTCATGGTATTGGTTTAGCTCATGGTATTGCTGGCGCGTGGTATTAGAAGGCTCATGGTGTGCTTTTAGCCCGTGGTATTGAAGGCTCATGGTATTTCTTTGTAGTGGTATTGAAAAAGGGTAAACTATAAAAGGAGAAGAAATTCATTGTGCACAACATGAGGGTGGGTGCAAGATGTGTGAGCTTGAATGAATACTTCTCTCTGAAGTAGATCTGATTGGAAAGGGTTACACTTGAAGATAAATATTAGTGTATGATGCACCAATGATGAAGAAGGGGATCTAGATCTGAAATGCACTTGTATTTACTAGACTTGATTGGAAGGCTTAGATGCATGTGATGAGCGAACATCTAGAAACATCTGTCTGATGAAAGGGTAAATCTGAGCGAATATCTAATCGAAGAAGTAGGCTACTCTATGATTGAAGATCTATCAACTACTTGACTGCCGGTGGACGCGTATATCTGACGCGAAGAAAGCGCGTATGCTGACAGAAATATCTGAAGGTATACATGGTTTGTGTGGACGGAGACGCGTATATCTGTGACATCGATGAAATGGCGCGTATGCAAACTAGGGTTTTTTGAAGCAAAGGGTATGAAATATATGATCTGTTCTGCTGTGTTTCTGCTATCTGATCTGTGTTGTTAAGTATCTGTTGGTGATGTATGTTTGTGCTTAAAAGTTTGGAAAGGGTCCAGTCTAGAAATATGATGAAATGTGGCCTGCAAGTGGTGTTCTATTGAAGTTGTTGGATCCAGTGTGAAAATTGATGAAACGTGGTCCAAGGTGATGCTGAAGGTTGTAGCCTTCAGTCAGGGGGTTGTAGCTCCCTTCCAGGTGAGGCTGGTAAACGAGATCAGGGGGTCGTAGCTCCCTTCCAGGAGAGGCTGGTAAACGAGTCAGGGGGTCGTAGCTCCCTTCCAGGAGAGGCTGGTAAACGAGCGCAGGTGGGTGCCTGCGTGCTGGTCAAGTCTGCGCCAGCACATATGTTGTAAAATGTTTTCTCTATAATAAAATATTGAAGGCTGAGCAACTGCAGCGGTGGTTTTCTCCCGATTTGGGTTGTAATGATTGAAGATCTATACGCTACTTCACCGCGGAGGAAGCGCGTATATACGCGGCTTCAGCGAAGAGAAAGCGCGTATGCGCAATAAAATATACACTGAGGTATACGCTGGTTTGTGTGGACGGAAGCGCGTATATACGCGACATCAGTGAAGTGAAAGCGCGTATGCAAACTAGGGTTTGTTGAAGCAAAGGGTATGAAATATCTGATCTGTTCTGCTATGTTTCTGCTATCTGATCTGTGTTGTTAAGTATCTGTTGGTGATGTATGTTTGTGCTTAAAAGTTTGGAAAGGGTCCAGTCTAGAAATATGATGAAATGTGGCCTGCAAGTGGTGTTCTATTGAATTTGTTGGATCCAGTGTGAAAATTGATGAAACGTGGTCCAAGGTGGTGCTGAAGGTTGTAGCCTTCAGTCAGGGGGTTGTAGCTCCCTTCCAGGTGAGGCTTGTAAACGAGATCGGGGGGTCGTAGCTCCCTTCCAGGAGAGGCTGGTAAACGAGTCAGGGGGTTGGAGCTCCCTTCCAGGAGAGGCTGGTAAACGAGCGCAGGTGGGTGCCTGCGTGCTGGTCAAGTCTGCGCCGGCACATATGTTGTAAGATGTTTTCTCTATAATAAAATATTGAAGGCTGAGCAACTGCAGCGGTGGTTTTCTCCCGACTTGGGTTTCCACCTAAAAATCCTGGTGTTCATGTGTGATGCTTTGTGTGATGGTTATTATGTTCTTACTGCACATGTTTACTGCTTATTGAATATCTGATGAATAAATGATGGAATGGTTTAAGTGAAGATTTAATGACATATCTAAATCTCTGTGTATACGCTAGTTTCATAAAGGGGATCCGCGTATATACGCTAGTTTACTGAAGTAAAGTAGCGTATGGGTTTTAAGGAATGAAAAGTAAAAAGATTTGATTATGCAGTAAATACTGATTCACCCCCCCCCTCTCAGTATTTTTCCCAACAATTGGTATCAGAGCGTGGTCCTTCTGCAGAAGCTTGATCGCTTGAAGGAGATCCGTCGCAATGGGAAGTCAAGAAGGAGTGATGTCTATAAAACCACCTCTATTCAATGGAAGCAATCTGATATTCTGGAAGGTACGAACAAAAGCATATCTGCAAATTCTTGGTGCAGATGTATGGGCAATCGTGCAAGAAGGTTATCAATACCCGGCAAATATTCCTACTGATGCAGCTGAAAGAAAGAAGTATGAAATCAATGCCAAAGCAGTGAATGTCTTATTGGGAAGCATGTCTGAATCAGAATTTGCTAAAGTGATGCGACTACATTCGGCAAAAGACATATGGGACAAAATCATTCTAAGCTATGAAGGAGACACAAAGGTAAAAAGTGCAAAACTCCAAACTCTTAGAATTGAATATGAAAATTTGAAGATGCATAGTGATGAGAGTGTTGCAAGTTTCTTTCTTCGTCTGGATGATATTGTAAATCGAATGAGAAATTTGGGTGAAACCATAACTGATACTACTCTGGTGGAAAAGGTCTTAAGATCCTTGACTTCAAAATTTGACTCTAAAGTTTCGGCTATTGAAGAAAGGCAAGATCTACAAACTCTTTCTATTGTTCAATTGCATGGTATTCTGACTACTTTTGAAATGAGACAAGGAGGTCCTTCCCAAATAAGAGAAGCTGCTTTTAAGGCATCTACAAAAGGAAAAGAAAAGGAAGTTGTCAAAGAATCCAGCTATATATCCGATGAAGAAGAAGCGAATTTCGTGAGAAAGCTCCAACTAGGTACTGGAAGATTCAAAGGTAAGCTTCCCTTCAAATGTTTTGAGTGTGGAAAAGTTGGTCATTATGCTGCTAAATGGCCTTATAGAGAAAAGCATGGTAAAGGAAAACAATTTGAAAAGAGAAAGAGTTATTATGCAAAAGAAGATGATGATGAAGTGTCCAGTGAAGATGAAGAAGATTCTGACCAAGATCTGAAAGTGCTCATGGCAAAGAAGCAAAAGAAGAAGGCTACTCGAAACAAGAAGATAGCACAGAAAAAAGGTTTAGCAGAAATTGAAGAAGATGAATCAGATAGTGATTGCGGTCCTTATAATCTTCTTTGTGCAAACAAAGGCAAAGATAGAGAAGGTAACAGTATGGATCTAGAAGAAGCTGTCAAGATTGAAGATCAACAGAAATCATCTAAAAATCTAGAAGCAAATGATGAAAGTAATGATTGGCATCAATTTGAAAGAAAGGAATCTATCTACAAAGATGTGATCTCTAGGATGAATGAAAAGATAGAAACACTAAATGGACAAATAGACAAGTATCAAGGGTTGTACGCTTATGCAACCAATCAAGGTGAAAAACTTGAAGCAGAAATCATCTCTCTGAAAGCAGATCTCGAAACATCAAATAAGAGGAATGAGGAACCTCTACAATCATTTGAAAAGGAAGGTCTTGAAGCAGAAATCATCTCCCTCAAAGAAGATCTGGAAAAATCAAATAAGAAGAATGAAGAGCTGCAACAAACATGTGAAGAAAACGAAAATTGGTTGAAAGAAGAGATTCTAAATCTGAAGGATCAAGTGGAAGATGGAAGAAGGAAAGAAGAAAGCATGACAAAGCAATGTCAAGCCTTGGAGGTTGAGGTAAACATTCTCAAAGGTAAATTAGAAGAAAAGGTTAAAATTTTGAGATTTCATGATAGTACTAATATTCTGGACAATATTCTGAGTAATCAAAGGTCTCCTGCTATCAAACATGGTCTTGGTTTCCATGAAACTGTTAAAGGAGAATCTAGCTCACAAGGAAGTGCCAAAAATTCAGAAGATGTCAATGCAAAACCTGATGTGTTGAAAGAAACAAAAGATCAACCAACAATCATGAATTCTCAAAGGAATTCATTCAAAAACGTTGAATGTTTTAAATGTCATAATTATGGGCATGTTGCAGCAAATTGCAGGAGCAGATCATTTCAGCCACAAACAAACAGGTTCTACTCAGAAAGGTACTCTAGTTTCTTCAGAGGATATTGTTTCTCATGTAACATGTATGGACATAGAGTAGCTGATTGTAAAAGGAGGAAGAATAGAAACACTCATTATGATTCTTATGTTTATTTCTCTGGCCACATGAGATGTTATGCTTGTAACAAGTATGGACATGTAGAAAAAGAATGCAAGATGAACAGATCTGGGAAAGTGGACAACTTTCAGCACACAGTTGGAAAGCTCAAGAAAATTTGGAAAAAGAAGAAAGACCGATCAGAAACGTAGGGAATTCTGACCCTACTGCAGTCATCCACTTCTGAAGCTGACTTTGCTTATTGACTGCAGGAATGATGTGAGATACATTAGGAGATTTAGTAATGTATCGTCACAGGGGGAGCAATGCATGATGACTCTCATAGTTGATTTGATTATTCTGGTTAGATGTATTTCTGACAGTGCATCTGGTGTGAAGTAAAGACAGGAACAGAAGGAAAATTTTAGAAGGAGATGAAGGTGTGAAATTTTCTATATTACACTTTCCATACGCGAGTTCTATTCACAAAAGTCGCGTATACACGCGAGTTTAAGCAGACACAGTCGCGTATGCATTGATGATAAAAGAATTTATCTGATAACTGAAGATCTGGAGCAGAGGTCCAGGGGGAGCATCAGTCTGACTGCTGATGATTGCACTGTTAGCATTATTCTGGTTATACTCATAATAATGAAATGATACATGGGTTCTTGTGTTGAACATTATGGATGAAGCCTGGTTGCTTTATGATGAAGAGCACTCATTGTTGAGATGAAAGTCTTATAATTCAGAGATGAGGACAGATCATGCAGAGATTGTTGCTGATGACGTGCTGTTGAAGGTGCTTCAGATTGCAAGCTAAGGAAGAGCATTGGTTTAGGGGGAGCAGCAGGTTGAATACCAATGATTGCATTGTTGGCAATATGACTGCTTGTTCTTTGGTTTTTGTGATACTCATGCTCAAATGATGATGACTTGGTACATGATTTATTATGATGAGTTTTTGAGCCTTGGTTGCTGATAAGTATCCTTTGTACTCACACATGGATGAGTTGGATGTCATTTGATTCAGAAATAAATCATGCAGAGTGTGTTACTATGGTTGAGAGATCTTTTGCCTACATATGTTTCTTCATGTTAAATCTTGAAGATCATGGTGATTTTGGACCACATGGATGATTACTTGACACCTATGTGAAGATGTTGTTCCGATATGAGAATCTCTCTTGGAAAGATTGTATTGATGCTGCAAAGAATCTGAAGGCTTGGTTACTATTGTACTGATGCCACAACCGTTGGATGACGCTTGAAGACACAACTACACCATTCTATCTATCTATAGTCCAGGGAAGCATTCAAATGTCCCAGAAAGAAGCTGAACACTGTCTTTGCCTCACAGAGAATCAGATCTGGTTGAAATTTAGTAGATGGCTTGGGATACGCGGGCTTTATGAACAGCTTCTGCAGAGGCAGATGCAGTTCTTTTTACGTAAAACCGCTATTACTCGATGGCTGCTAAATTTTGGTTGGTTCAAATTTTCCTCTTTCAAAGACAAATTTAGCACATGGTATCTCTGACACTGCTTGTATCTCGTGGTGTTCCACTAGCAATCAAGTTTCTAATGTTTTGATGAAGATGCTCGATGATTTGTTGCAGTTTTCAGATGCACAAACTATGTAGCCTAGTCTGAAAGATTGCTTGGTGGCACAGATCTTGGGGAGCATTGGGATTATTTGGTATTTAATGCATTGTTGGCATTATGTTGATTCTGAAATATGTTCTCTTTCTTGAGGACTTTCTCGTGTTGGTCTTAAAGTTATATTTGTAGTTTGGTGTAAAGGTCTCGTTGAGACTCATGTTGTAAAATTGTAATATTCAGTCATGTAAGGACTTGTCAAATTTGTAAACCCACTTGGTTGGGTAGCTGAGTCAAATTTTGTAAACCCACTTGGTTGGGTAGCTGAGTCAAATTTGTAAACCCACTTGGTTGGGTAGTTGAGTCTCATATGTAAATCCACTTGCATGGATAATTGATGTAAGTATGAGTCTTTGGTGATAGGAAGTTCATAGAGTCATGTACTTCATTGACAAATATGTTTGAAGTTTCAGCATGAACTCAGGGGGAGCTTGGCCACTTCAGCACATATCAGATCTGCAGAATGTTTCTTCCACATGAGGAGAAAAGCGGGAGAGTGTTGGTTTTTGATCCGCCCTTTGCCCTTGATGTCAAAGGGGGAGAGTGACATGGTGTTTGAATGAAGAGAAGATAATGATGTCAAATTTTTGGGAGAGTGACATATTTGGGAGAGTGACATGGTATCTATCTGATGTGGTAACCAAACACCATCGTGGTTGCCATCAAGTCCAAAGGGGGAGATTGTTGGAAATATGATGCAGAGTGTTGTCCTTGATGGCAACCCACCGAATGAAGATGAAGACATGCGACTATTGACATGTGTTGTCCTTGATGGCAAACCACCTGATGAAGTTGTGCTTCGATAGAATATGTCCTCATGAAGGAAATCTGATGTATCTGGCGCGCATGCAGAAGGCAATGAAGAAAGGAATTCAGCATGTGCTAATTCTATGATGAAAAAGAGTATGTTTCTTGGTATACGCGGATTGGTCTAGGGAAAGTCGCGTATGCACGCAGAAAGGAACGTTCCAAGTCGCGTATGGGCTAAAGCGCTCAAAAAGTGCAAAACCAAGGGTAACCACCATGGTATTGACCCATTGTATTGGGTAATGATCCGCCTAATTAACCTCGTCCAGGTAGTTTTGGGCTCATGGTATTGTTTTGGCCCATGGTATTGAAAAAGGGGCTCATGGTATTGAAAAGGATAAACCTATATAAGGAGAAGAAATTCATTGTGCAAATCATGAGTGAGGGTGCAAGATGTCTGAGCTTGAATGAATACTTCTCTATGAAGTATATCTGTATGGAAAGGGTAAAGGTTTGATGATAGATCTGAATCTATGATGCACCTATGAAGAAATGATGAAGCGGAATATCTAGATCTGAAATGTATCTGTATTTGCTAGATCTGTTTATGGAGTGATTAGATCTGTGATGAGGCGAACATCTGTCTGAAGCAAAAGGGTAGATCTGAACTGAATATCTGATCTGATGAAGTATGCTGCTCTGTAATGATTGAAGATCTATACGCTACTTCGCCGCGGAGGAAGCGTGTATATACGCGGCTTCAGCGAAGAGAAAGCGCGTATGCGCAATAAAATATACACTGTGGTATACGCTGGTTTGTGTGGACGGAAGCGCGTATATACGCGACATCAGTGAAGTAAAAGCGCGTATGCAAACTAGGGTTTGCTGAAGCAAAGGGTATGAAAAATCTGATCTGTTCTGCTGTGTTTCTGCTATCTGATCTGTGTTGATAAGTATCTGTTGGTAATGTATGTTTGTGCTTAAAAGTATGGAAAGGGTCCAGTTTGAAAATATGATGAAATGTGGCCTGCAAGTGGTGTTCTATTGAAGTTGTTGGATCCAGTGTGAAAATTGATGAAACGTGGTCCAAGGTGGTGCTGAGGGTTGTAGCCTTCAGTCAGGGGGTCGTAGCTCCCTTCCAGGTGAGGCTGGTAAAACGAGATCGGGGGGTCGTAGCTCCCTTC
This sequence comes from Pinus albicaulis, assembly GCA_034641835.2. Taxonomy (NCBI): domain Eukaryota; kingdom Viridiplantae; phylum Streptophyta; class Pinopsida; order Pinales; family Pinaceae; genus Pinus; species Pinus albicaulis. The sequence continues at coordinate 61,424 of JAXQQM020071684.1, read as the reverse complement.
CAGGAGAGGCTGGTAAACGAGTCAGGGGGTTGAAGCTCCCTTCCAGGAGAGGCTGGTAAACGAGCGCAGGTGGGTGCCTGCGTGCTGGTCAAGTCTGCGCCAGCACATATGTTGTAAGATGTTTTCTCTATAATAAAATATTGAAGGCTGAGCAACTGCAGCGGTGGTTTTCTCCCGATTTGGGTTTCCACCTAAAAATCCTGGTGTTCATGTGTGATGCTTTGTGTGATGGTTTATTCTGTTCTTACTGCACATGTTTACTGTTTATTGAACATCTGATGAATGAATGATGGAATAAATATATATTTAAATGACAGACGTCTCAGTATGTTTTGTGTTTCATATAAAGGGGATCCCTGATATACGCTAGGTTTATCACAGTTATTTATGGGTTTTGTAGTGATCAGCAAATGACTGATTGAGGCAAGAAGACCACTGCCTCCCTTCAAAGATATTTTTCCCAACACCCTTCCTTGAAAACTTTAAGCCATCTCAACCCTTAAACCAATATTGGCAAAGCAAGGTTGAAAAAAAACTTATGGAAAGAAATCCAAATATCCTCAATATCCTCCATACCCAACTCCATGTTGTCCCTACCATCCACCTCTGCCATAACCACAACCTCTACCACATCCATCATTTCCAAACCCACACAAGGAAGTAGATAAAACCACTTACAAGGTTGAGGTATAACACTTCCAAACATATCCTCTCGATATAAATGGTATTCATCTTAGAATAGGAAAGGTATTGCAAAAAAAATATTCTACTGATTTCATTGAAGGAAAATATCCAAAAGAAGAAGATTCAAATGAGGAAACCAAATGATCATGGGCTGCAGTCAATGGGGATAAGATAGCAGAATTAGAGATTGAGGAATTTCCATCATGTTCACCATCAGATCCTCTATGTTTTGAAGAGAATAATCAACAAAACGAAGAAGATATGAATTTCATGGAAGAAGAAATACAAGATGATCCAAATCAGCAAGGGGACCAGGGGCATCAAAACTATATTGAAATATGGTTCCAGACAATAATTAAGTTGCAGCAACACACTCTTCTTCAACAATTCTTGATCTCATCTCAGTCAAAGAAGTTGGCCTCTCACATTTAGGTACATTTCAAAGAATATACCTCGATCGTACACATGATTTTATCTATCATTTTGTTGTGCACATGGAACCATTTGAAGTATTCTTATAATTTTTATTTTTTTTCACATAGAGTAGGATAAAAAAAAGAAATAAAAAATGGAAAAAGAGAAAAAATAAGAGGAAAAGAATAGGGTTTAGAGGTTTAGTTTTTAGAGGGTTAAATGGGTTAGGGGTTTAAATGGGTTAAGGGTTTAAATAGGTTAGGGGTTTAAATGGGTTAAGGGTTTAGAGGTTTAGGGTTTAGGGGGTTAAATGGGTCAAGGGTTGGGAATTAAGGGATTAAGGAATATAAGGTTGTCGGAAAACATCTTTACAACACACCCTATATATTTAAAATAAACCGTCGCTATTGCGATGCTAGTTGAACAAGTCAACTTTGACTTTTTCAGAGGGAAAGTGACCGGTATTTTCATATCTGTTGATATACCGATGCACATAACATGGACGTCGCTATTGGGACACCCTAGCTGGGTGCGTCGTAATAGCGACTCTTTTTCATAATGTTGCAAGAGTGAGAACATCTCCATCAACATTGTAAGAGCGACACCGCGTGGTGGGATTAAAAAAATTGAGAAAAATTGGGGAACTTTCTCACAATACGTAAAAACTATCGGAACTAAAGCGTCGGAAAATTGACCATATGTACTAGTGTATGCTAGTGGATATCTAATCCAGGTAACATTGGTTGCACTGTTTGTTAAGTCATCGCTTACACTCTGTAGTACAATTTTCTCGTCGATTTCACTTTCTCCCTCTATCAATGAGATTGGAAGTACACCAAGTATAGGACCTCTCGGTCCATGTGAGATCTCCCTTTAGACTATGACAATGATTTAACAAAATAGGTTTTGTGAAAAATAACCCACACACAAATTTACAAAAACATAAATAGGGTACATATAATGGAAATTATATATTATGAATTCTTAGAGCCAGTAAAATATGAAAAAACTACATATATTGCCTCTCAAGGCCTGAGAGCCTTTCGACCTAATATTACATTCTCCTAAACGCTCTTCTATGACACCCGCATAAAGCTTCTAAACATAAATAAAGTCATAACAAACTCTATCAAATTAAATAGCGTTCTTGCCAACTAATCACCTTGTAGAGTATTACAAATGAATTAAACATAAGAGGAAAACATGTCCTCTCTCCTTGGTCGCCACATTTCTTCTTCTGGAAGCACTCACAATCAATTCAATTGGGGTGATTCATTGAGCCTCCATCAAACTCACTTGTAGGATATCTCATTACTTCATCTTGTCTATTCACAACCTCATCCTTCTTTTCCACATATATCGCTAATATTTCCGCACGCTCAATGGTGAATGGCAACTGAGTCCCCACTGACACCTCATTGGCTGTCCTCCTCTCACAGGAAATTTTTGTAAACTCAGTTCACCTCATCTAGAACCTCTCGACCTTCCTCTTCTCACTTGTTCATTACAAACTTTCTCACCTCTCCTCGATAATTCTACCAACAATCGCATTTCTGGATTTTCTCCTGTAAGAAATCTTTGTCTGCTTATTGCGCTTTGATAACTTGATGAATCATGATTCTAGGGTTATCAATTTCATCCTCGGATGGCTTCAAATCCAAAAAATTGTGGGTTATGGGCCTATGTTTTCTTTCTTCATCTATTATTGTGCAACAATGAACTCATATACCTCCAAAACCCCAACTCCATATGCATAAACCATCATCCTCTTGTCTAGCCTCACTTGTTCTTCGATGTGCCTTGCATCCTTCAAATCGATTTGGTGGTCTCAACAAACAAAACCATCATGCTTCCTTTCATGATGTTAAAGGTCACGTTTAGATAGATTCCAGAGCTCAAGGATCGACCTTTCTCTCTTCTTTTTTCTTGTCTCGATGAGTGCAGAGACCGGCCACCTGACTAAGCCCTGTTCTAGTCGAAGGTCGCGCTAGTCGACTTCCTTTTTAAATTTACACTATTACGTTGCAGCTAACCATTTCAAGATGCAACTCCGATCTGTAGTGTCATTTGTTTATTGATTTCACTTTCTCCCTCTATTGACAGGATTGGAAGCACACCAAATACAGGACCTATGGGTCTAGCTGAGATCTCTGTTTAAAACTGAAAATAACGTAATAGATGCTTAACTGAAAATAGTGTAATAGATGTTTAAACTGAAAATAGTGTAACGCACACATTGAAGAACTCATTGATGGCAATGCACTACATTACATTAGTACTAGTGCATCGTTAAAAAATGCATTACCTGCTGCTATACTCAGTCACTTGTTGCGCTCCACACAAGACAAGCACTGGATGCACTCGAAGCTTTCCACCGCACCACAATGTTGCTTACCACTTCCTTCCAAGTTACAACCATTCATAGATACATTTAGATTCCTAGGATCCTTTTCTATTCTTTTCATTGAATAAACATTATATTAAATTCAATCCAGTGCAACCTTTAGTTTGTTAGACGTTAAATGGAAAAACACAAATTAGTGTTTAAACATATAAGAAAAGATATTTCTTTGACTTGAAGAAGGAAATAAATTTCAAAGTTATATGTCATAAATTATAAAATATCTTGAATTGAGCACAATCATGTTACATATCAGATATAGCTCCTGGCATCACCCATCCTTGCTTGTAAGTTAACATTTTTTTAGTTTCCAACCATCTCCCATCACCAGGATGTAGATTGTGAAAATATCTACTTCAAGTGTTATTTATATTATGAAAATGGTCATTTTCAGAAATATTTTCGTATCAATCAAAAATATCACCTTGACCTTAACGTATACTCTAGCCAGAATAAGACCACCAATATCGAGGTCATGTTCTCACCTCTTGAATGTGGCTACTTAGCAAAATTCAGATTCAGAGGCTCCCTCCAAAACCAAAAAAAATTGTAAAAGGCCCAATAACCCATTGGTAATGACATAATTCACCAAAATAAATATGCAAGACATATGATAGGGTTATGAATTGATCCACTACATTGATACACAATTAGATCCAATTATGTTGATAAAAGGCTTATCAAGCAAGGAAATAAATTTTATAGTCAAAATGATGGGAAACCCCTCAGATCGAGTACTACTGGAGCTTCCAGTAGAAAATTACATGTGCACCATCTAATAGAAAATTAAAATTTTATTCATGTTTTTCCCCTTCTAGCAAGTTTGAATATAGTGATGATATTGTCAAAGGTTCTCTAAAAATATATCCCCATGTCACTTTTCTAAACAAGAAAGGGAAGACAAAGAAATCTGAAAGAATTAATATTCTACCAAGGGTCCCATGTTCAGAAAAGGAAGACAAAAATATGAGTGCATTAAAGTTCTACCAAGGCACCTAGGTTCAAATCCTAGTAGGCATAGAACCTGAAAAATTGAGCTCTTGGTGTAGTTTGGCCATGTTTCAAATTTAGAATTCATTCAAAAAAAAAATTAGGAGGCATGGAGTGATAAAATTACAATATACCTACAAAGTCTCGGGGTAGGAGGGAGAAAACTTTAAAATGTGTTCATAAGTATTACAATCTTCCTTCATGTCTCTAAGATAATAATATGTTTGTGCCTTTAGTTATTTCCACTCTATCTCACATGGTTCCACTAAATTCATTTTGTCAAGGATTTCCACGACGCCCTATACATTGCACTTCATCATCCTAGTATGAAAAATAATCTTGAAAGAGTTAATGTAGTTAGGATGCATTTTTAGATATTCAACAACTGCAACTTCCCCTCCAGCATATCCCCTTCTCCTTCTCCTTCCATTGGTGGGAGTGGGAATGGTAAAATCATTTAGCTTTGTATCAACTCTATCAGTAGCAGTAATGGCTGGAAGAGAAGGACAACAAGGCACCCCTCCACAGGGAAATTCAAGGCTACATAACCTTGAGCAGAAATCATTGAAAATAACAAGAAAACCTGTCAACGAGAATAGGGTGGCAACCTCTCAAATCCTTTTCTTTGCTTATATGTGCCTAAGTCTGACCAGTCTGTAAAACTGGGTGTCACGAAGCTTGCTAATCTATTATTGTTAAATACCAAAAAATGATTTCATTTTTGTTTCGAATGCAATTCTTTTGTAGGCCTTGTACAACCCCTCCATCTTGGAAAAGTAGTTTTAGGGTTCAATCTCGGTGGATCCCTGACACTACTTCTACACCACCACACCTGCTTCAAATTTTATGTGGTATGCATTTTTTCTGGTAAAACTTTCAAGTTGACAATGTGGTTGTAATTAATCCCGCCTCCACTTTTTAATGGGTGAAGCAAACAAAGTTCCTTCTCAAGTTAAATGGTCCAAAAGACTTGGAATATCAGAATAACCACTAAGGGTACAAATATTATATTAAAAGTATGATGAATGAATTGATTGATGTTACAAATGAGGCCTACCTATATACCTAGGCAGATGCCTCTTCATGAAAGGCCATGTCTCATCAAACATGCTCTTTCAACCTAATTAATAATTAACTAATTAATCACTATTTATATTATTTTATTCATTACATTGCCTTCCTCCTCAAAAGGCTTTGTCCTCAAAGCTTGTTGATGAAAAGCTTTGATTTCTTTTCCTGCTGCGAACATCTTCTCGTCTCGGGGCAGTCATCCTTGTTGATACAAGTTGATATGATCCTCTAAGTGACAAACAAACTGTTGCACTGAGAATGGATCATACCATCCTAAATAAATCTTTCATGGAATCTTACGGCGACTTGAAACTTTTGAAACTTGATCGAGTTGTCTACTCCCGTGATTTGGATGTCGATAGGGAGATTTTTTTATTTTAATTTCCCTTATTAGGTGTGTGGCAACTTTTTGATTTTCTTCTGGCAATCATGTTGTTGAGTTGGCTTCAAAACCTTCATATGAGACGTTCATCATCTGAACTACAACATCTAAGTTTGTATCTTCTGCAACTTGCTTGTCTTCTTCTTGAGTTGTGACATTTACTGGATCAATGTTCATTTTTCCTTCAACTTGAACTTCTACATTTGAAGGTTTAGATGCTTCATTTTCGACAAGAACATTGTTACCGATGAAATAGATAACATGACCTCAAAACGGGAACTCTAGCCCAAAAAGACTCAAAAAACATGAAAAAACACCCCAAAAACGAAAAAAGTGTATTCCAGAACACACTTGGTTTTTTTTTAAGGTCAAATTTCAACATTTTAAAAAATGATGCTAAAAACAAAATTGTTTCTTGAAACAAGGATTGAAAAAACACCCTCAAAACAAAACCAGTTAATCTTGGAAGAACAAAAAAAAAAAAATTGTGTCATATTTTTGACATTTTTAAAAATAGAAATAACAATTTTTAATTTTTAAAATTCAAACATTAAAAAAAACCTAAAATTTAAGAAAAAAATAAATTTAAAAAATAAAAACATTTTAAAGCTTAAAATTTAAAAATATATAGGAATAAAAAATAAAAATAAAAACAAAATAAAAAATTTAATTCAAACATAAAAAATTAAAAAAAAAACCTAAAATTAAAGAAAATAAAATTAAAAATTAAAAACATAAAATAAAATTAAAGATTAAAATTTCAAAATATATAGAAATAAAAAAATAAAAATAAAAACAAAATAAAAATATTAAATTAAAAAAATAAAAATAAAAAACAAGTTAAAAAAGAAAGAAATTATAAAAAATAAAATATAGAAATTAAATTTAAAAAAGAAAAAGAAAATGTTTATTAAATTAAAGAAATAATAATAATTAAATTTTAAAATAAAAAATTAAATTTAAAGAAATATATTAAAATTTAATAAATTTAAAACTTTAAAATAAAAAATTTAAATAAAAAACCAATTTTAAATATAAAGGAAAAAAAAAACATTGTTAAAATAAAAAGTTAAAAAACTTTAAAAATCAATTAAAAATGAAAAATTGAAAAAAATAAATTAAATAAAAAAATATTTTTTTGAAAATATTAAGTTTAATTAAAAAACAAATCTAATTTTAAATACACAATTTTAATTGAAAAAAAAAATATAAAAATTTTATGTAATTAAAAAAATAATAATAAAAAATAAAAAAAATAAAAAAAATATTAAATTCAAATAAATAAATAAAATAAAAAACAAGTTATATCTAAAAATTAAACAAAAACTAAACATAAATTTAGTCAATAAATAAATAAATATATATATATATATATATATATATATATATATATATATATATATATATATATATATATATATATATATATATATATATATATATATAAAAAAAATTTTAAAAAAAAATCAATTAAATTAAAAAAAATACAAAATACAAAATTAAATAAAAATTATTAACAAAATTTAGAAAAAAAAAAAATAAAACAAAAAAATGAATAAAATTAAAAAAAAAACAAAAAACAAAAAAAAAAAATTAAAACAAATTAAATTTCAAATATAAAAATTAAATTTAAAAAAAAAATGTTAATTTTAAATATTTTGAACTTAAAAGAAAAATCAAATTAAAAAAATAATATTAAAAATTAAAAAAAGAATTTTTTGATCGTGGTGATGCCACCAATCGGCCTCCCGCCTAAGTGGCGGCGGAGGCCGATTCCCAGAATCGCCCTCCCACCGCGAGAGGCCGATTGCAGTGGGATGAATGAACCTAAGGTTTCCATCCATGGTGAACCTAAGGATTAAGGATGAATGAACCTAAGGTTTCCATCCATGGTGAACCCAACACAATGTCACTATTATTAAAAGGTAATTTTTTCATGGTAAATTGGGAGATAAAAGTATAATCCCCAATATTAAGTTGTATACTTTTTATATCGTACTTTTTTTTGTCAAAAATGTCTAAATTTTCAATTATATTTGACTCAGGAATCATCAATTGGTTTGAAATTTTAGGGTTTATGTAATTTTTATCTTTAGCAGGTGATATAGCAATAGTGACATCTTTTCCAGTGGCAGTTCCTTCAATTTTAAATAGCACTTTAGTGTCGATGGGTATGATTTCTAAAAACCACTTCTGTTTCATTTCTAACTTAGACACCTGTTTGTTTCTTTGTTAATATTTCTTAGGTTTTTAACTTTTTTAAGTCACCCTATTTTTATTTCAAACATTTTCCTTTCTTATTCCTTTTTAAACTTTTAATATTGTTTTCTTTTAATACTATAAGGTATTATTTTTATAATACCTCTTTTTAAAAAAATATTAATTACTCCCATTTTATATATATATATAACACACTTAATAATTTTTTTATTCTTTGTAACCTTAATTACTTCCTTGATTTTTAATTATACTTATCTTATTTAACTTTTGACTTCTCAATAGTCAAGTTCCTTATTCCAATAGTTAATTGGAATAATCAATTTACTTTTTCTCCTAAATAACCTTACAATAATATTTTGAATTATCTTTTTTCTCAAAGGAGAGTAATTTTTACTTTCTTCACACTTTGATAAAGTACTTTTATCACTTATAACCTTAACGCAAAGATTTCAACGAATCGTCATGTCATTTTCTACTTCCTCCCACTTTTTACTTAATTGGAACTTTCCCGTCAATGTTATTATTTTTATTTTTATCTTCCTTGTGTATGATCGACGAATTGACAAATTTTGTAATTATGTAGATTGAATTAGAATCATACGTGGCTTGTTGTAATTATGTGGCAACTTGTGACTAAACACCTTCTGGTGTCTAGCAGTCGAAGGCGGGGGCCGCAATTGTAACTATGTAATCGGTGGTAGTCCAGCTATGATAATGCCACATTTTATGGGCAGTGGTAGAAGACTACATCGGCGACATCATGCAGGGGGGGTTGATTGGTGGAAAAAAATGGGAGCGGTAGCTATTTTTGGTGGTGATGGTAAACATTGGTGGCACCATGAGCTGCAATGACTGGTCAACGAGCGGCTGGAACGATTCTTGCTTCGGTTGGCGACGATAAGACGGGGATGCGGTAGCAGGAATGCCAACCCTTAGCCAAGGTTGGTCAGCAACGGCTCGGAAGACAGACCTTTATCTTGCCAATAACAAATATACCACTTGCAAGCTTATATATTTGATATTGTCCTTTTCCTAAGAATAAAGGCATCTGATCCTAAAATTTATGTTTTCTCTTTCCCTTTATCTGAGATGTATCAGCAAAATTACGCCTTCTAAATAGATTATTGATAGGGATAATATTTAAAAATTAACCAGCTAATAATGTATAAATCAACTCTTGGAAAAAAATTTAAACGACAATGCCCGGTGTGTGGAACTTGATAACGGTGGTCGTGGAGTCGGGGTGGAGCCAATGGCCTCTGATGAACTCAGCAGTAGCGGAGAAACTCCAAAGGTTTAGCGAAATGCTTCAATGGAAAAAATGTTTAAAATTTGACAGTCAAGGACCTGGATCGAAGAGCGTGGCCCTGTGCAGCGTGAGCGACCAGAAGATCGACTCGATCTAATACCAAATGAAGTGAACATCCTAGGATTATTTTTTTTTCAAAATAAATTTTCCATTTCTACAATTAGTTTAGGCTTTGATTTCATAACATTCACTACATTACATCATATCAACGAAAGAAGCACATGTGGAAAATCCACGTAGATTCAAACTGATACTTGTAATATGATAAAACAAAATACTTCAATCTACTCTACAAATTGTAGAAACCAATTGCGATCGCATAATCACATGACTAAGAAAGAGAAATAATTTCAATCACACAACACTAATATTTATTTGGGGAAAGCCTCAGCTAAAAACCACTCTATCCGTATATTGCATTAGCCAAAGAATATGAAAGCTTGGTTCAATACTTAACCAATTTCTTGGCCTCAAGAATCCCTGTTTCCTTGCACATTTTCTTGGGTAATTAGGCCCCTATTAAGAATGAAATTTCCCAATAATGATTGTGCAGTACATAAAGGATCTTCCTATGACTCCATGCACCACCTATATAATTTTCTGATTATAGAACTAATAGTACACTTCCCTTTAACTGCAATCTCAACTAGGTATTCCTCAAAACAGAAATGCATGAGTTATTTTTGAGTGAATTATTAGTTATCTAATTGATGACTGCATGTGAATTAAATATAATTTAATTCACTTGACCTCTCACTAGTTCCTCCATCAATTAGAACTAGTTAAAGTGATGTTAACTCAAATAAATTAAGTTAATTAATTATAAGTCAAAATAAAATCAACTAGGGATCCTAAATGGTAGGAGACACTCTACATGCCTATAGTTTGACCCTCAACTCGAATTAACCATACTAACTAAGTCTTCCTGACTTAGTTAACTCGTACAAGTTGTCATGTGATGTGGAATTACAGTTTACTTCTGATTTAATTAAGGGAAAATTAAATTAGAAGCCTCTTCTTGTTGCCATTCTCAACACTCCCTCTCAACAGGAGATGGATTTTATGCTACCCCAATCTTGCCTCTTGGAACTATCATTGATTTCATCCTTATTCTTATACTAGAAGGAAATCTAGTGACTATTATATTTCCTTAAAAAAATTGCATATGTGAAATATTAATAAAAACATTAGAGCACTAACCTGGGTTAGCTGGGGTTAGGGGTTAATGGGGTTAGGGTTTAGGGGGTTAAATGGGCTAGGTTTTTAGGGGTTTAGGGAGTTAAATGGGTTACGGGTCGGGAATTAGGGTTTTAGGGTTAGGGTTTAAGGGTTTAGAGGTTTAGGGTTTAGGGGGTTAAATGGGTTAGGGGTTTAAATGGGTTAAGGGTTTAAATGGATTATGGGTTTAAATGGGTTAAGGGTTTATAGGTTTAGGGTTTATGGGTTAAATGGGTTAGGGGTTGGGAATTAAGGGATTAAGGAATATAGGGTTGTCGGAAAATTGACCATATGTACTAGTGTATGCTAGTGGATATTTAATCCAGGTAACATTGGTTGCACTGTTTGTTAAGTCATCGCTTACACTCTGTAGTACGATTTTCTCGTCGATTTCACTTTCTCCCTCTATCGACGAGATTGGAAGTACACCAAGTATAGGACCTCTCGGTCCATGTGAGATCTCCCTTTAGACTATGACAATGATTTAACAAAATAGGTTTTGTGAAAAATAACCCACACACAAATTTACAAAAACATAAATAGGGTACATATAATGGAAATTATATATTATGAATTCTTAGAGCCGGTAAAATATGAAAAAACTACATATATTGCCTCTCAAGGCCTGAGAGCCTTTCGACCTAATCTTACATTATACTAAACACTCTTCTATGACACCCATAGAAAGCTTCTAAACATAAATAAAATCCTAACAAACTCTAACAAATTAAATATCATTCTTGCCAACTAATCACCTTGTAGAGTATTACAAATGAATTAAACATAAGAGGAAAACATGTCCTCTCTCCTTGGTCACCACATTGCTTCTTCTGGAAGCACTCACAATCAATTCAATTGGGGTGATTCGATGCTCCTCCATGAAAATCACTTGTAGGAGATCTCATTACTTCATCTTGTCCATTCACAACCTCATTCTTATTTGCTGCATATATCCCTAATATTTCCTCATGCTCAATGGTGAATGGAAACTGAGTCTCCACTGACACCTCATTGGCTCTCCTCCTCTCGTAGGAAATTTTTGGCATCTCAGTTCACCTCATCTGGAACATCTCGACCTTCCTCTGCTTGCTTGGTCATTACACACTTTCTCACCTCTCCTTGATAATTCTACCAACATTCACATTTTTGGATCGTTCTCCTGTAAGAAATATTTGTCTGCTTATTTTGCTTTGATAACTTGATGAATTATGATTCTAGGGTCTACCAATTTCATCCTCGTATGGATTCAAATCCAAAAAATTATGGGTTATGGGCCTATGTTTTCTTTCTTCATCTATTATTTTGCAACAATGAACTCATATACCTCCAAAACACCAACTCCATATGCATAAACCATCATCCTCTTATCCAGCCTCACTCGTTCTTTGATGTGCCTTACATCCTTCAAATCGGCGGTCTCAATAAAAAACACCATCATGCTTCTTTTCATGACGTTAAAGGTCAGGTTTAGATAGATTTTAGAGCTCGAGGATTGATCTTTATCTTTTCTTTGTGCTTCTCTCGATGAGTGCAGGGCCCGACCACCTGACTGAGCCCCACCCTAGTCGAAGGTAGTGCTAGTCGACTTCCTTTTGAAATTTACACTATTACGTTGCAGCTAACCATTTCAAGATGCAACTCCGCTCTACAATGCCATTTTTTTTATTGATTTCAATTTCTCCCTCTATTGAAAGGATTGGAAGCACACCAAGGACAGGACCTATGGGTCTAGCTGAGATCTCTATTTAGATTTTGATAGGAATTTAACGAAACAGGTTTTGTGCAAAATAACCCATGTGAAAATTTTAAAATTCACACACAAGATGCATATAATGGAAATTATACATTACAAGTTCTTAGAGCCTAAAATATGACAAAAGTACATATATGGCTTCTAAGGGCCTGAGATCCTTTCAATTTTATCTTACATTCTTTTGGCCGCTCTTGTCTGGCACCTGCATGTGACTTATAAATAAAAATAAAATCCTATCAAACTCTTACAGAAAATATTGTCCCTTCCAACTAATCACCTTCTAGAGGCTTACAAATTATTAAAAATAAGAGGAAATGTGTCCTCTCTCCTTGGCTCCCACACTGCTTCTTTTGGAAGCACCCATAATCAATTCGGTTGGCGTGGTGGTTCGATGCTTCTGCATCACACTCTATTGATATGAACATTTCCACGAGAACGAATAGTCAATGCTTACATGCCTTGCTCTACAATTTTCCAAGTAAATAATGGCCTACATGGCTTGTGTATTGTTACCTGGTTATTATATTTATTTTTCTAATAAAAATTAATAAATATAAAAAATAAAAATAAAATTAATAAGAATAAATAAATAATAGTATATTTTGTACTTAACTTTTACACGTGATATAAATTCTCCTAACATAATAAAAATCATCGTAACATATGATAAACTTTTAAACATGATATAAATTTTCATAACACAATAAAAATCATCTTAACATGTGAGTAATGTTAATAATATAATTTATATTAATTAAAAAAACATATTTAATAATTAATAAATATAAAAATTAAAATTAAAATTAAAATTAAATAAGAATAAAGAAATAGTACTATATTTTGTATTTAACTTTTAAACCTCATATAAATTCTCTTAACATAATAAAAATCATCTTAACATGTGAGTAATATAATTAATATAAATTATATTAATTAAAAAACAATTTTTATAATTTAATACTGGTAGTTTTGGAAAGAGAAACCATAAAGTACCCTTGAGCTTTAGGGGATCAACATATAGCATACAAAGTGTATGGCATCACCTTAACATCGAGTGGTTCAGCCTAATGAGAATTTTTTATCTTTTGAGTGCCTAGGCAAATCAGATGCGTAACTCTTGAGAGAACTTTAAACTACTTATTTATTGAATAAATAGGTAACAATTTTGTTCACTAGTTGAAATTTTTGTTGGAATTAGATTCTTGGGTTCTTGCCTTGATCCTTCCATTTTTCTCATTGAATAAAATATTAAATTCAATCCAACGCAACTTTCTTCTTTTAGTTTGTCAGTATTTTCATTACAAGGACATTAAATTCAATCGGGGCGACCCAATTTCATGTGACCAGTGCACACATTTCAAGTGGTCGGTTTCATTTTTAACATTTATTTTAGCTTCAACCAAAATGGATAATTATTACGCCGAAGGATTTTTTTAAGGGAGCGATACTCTTTGAGCTTTTGTCGTCTTTCCACGGCCATTGGAAGCTTGCCACCTATCATCTATCATTCGTACACTTGCACATTAATTCTTCCATTCCATTTGTCCATTGTGGTCGGCATGCATACTCGGGTCAATTGGCGGAGCTAGGCGTGAGTTTCAAATCGCTCGACATTTAAGCTTCAGTTGAAGCATGCTTTTTTTAGCAAAATATTAGCCTTTGCTGCAGTTGGAGGATATTTAATTGTAGGATTATCGATTTGAAGGATTTAAGCTCTATAATGGTGAAATTAGAAGTTGCAGAGTCTACGCTTTAAATTTATAGGGAATCGAGCCCGCGATAGCTCTGGTATGAGAGGAGATGAAGGCAGATAAATGGCTAGATTATGTCGCATTTTAGCTCTCCCCCATGAATACAAGGTGCATTTGAAAGTTCTATTAAATATTCATGTAAATTATCTCTTTTATGAAGGCTTTACTGTTTTATTCGGGATTTGGGGCATAAGTGTTGAAATTGAGATGAGATAGATGTATTTATTCATGAAAAGCTTAAGGGTTGGATTCAACGGTGATATTTTTATGCCTTAGAATAGCTTTAGAGATTTTCTATTTTTGGAATGAGATGAATCCACGCTGAGGTTCGAACTTATGATTGCAGGTGTGAATTGTTCGTTTCTAGTGGTGGTAAAACAAATAATCTTGCGTTGGGGCTTCTAATTAGCTCTACCTCTGCGTAAAATACTTTCCAAAAAATTCATATTGTGATGCATCAAACTGATCAATAAGGGCATGCTCTTCCGCTAAAGTCTTTGGATCCTTTATGTTCTCTGTCAGATTAGACGATTGAGTGCCTTCGGTGTCTTAGAAGTCATTCATCTTGATTTATTTCAGCTTATAATAGCACTGTTTGACCCCAATAACCCAATAATTGCCACTAAACGTTTCTAAACCTATACTTAAGGATTTAAATCCTTACAATCCCAATCTAACATCTTCTTACCAAATATGCCCTAAATAAATCTCAAAGTCTTGGATCCCATCGAATACAAAAATACTAAACCACAAGAGACTTCAAAGCTGCACCAAATAGCTTAAACCTTTACAAACAAGAAAATCTATCTTATGGAAATATAATACAAAATTATACAACAGACTACACAGTGAAAAACATGAATATTCCCACACAATACCACAAAGGAGCTTTCGGGAATAATATTTTCCCTGTAAGCTACACTAAAACACAAAATCTTCATAATCTTCGGTCATGCAGAGCTCTTCACATCAATCCAACACCTAAAACTCTCTCCGATTTGAATCTTGGAGCTATGGCTTCAAGTAGCAGTGGGGTAGAACTAAAGAAATAACAGGGTGTGCCAGGGAATGCTTAGAAGTAGGATATTTCGAATCTCAAGTTCCAGAAAGATATTTAAGTCAAAGGCCTCAAGAGTTTAAATACTTCCAACAATAAGTTGACAAGATAGAGACACATCAAATATGGGGTCTAGACAAAAAAATACTAAGATAGGCCAGACACTACTGCAAACGCAACAAATGTAACATGTAGCTTAGATTAAAGAGATAGAAATCAAAAAATCTCAATTAATTCGATTCGAAGTCATTAAAATATGGGGTTTTGTCAAGGCAAATGCAATCAGAAAATAGAAAAAAAAATCAACTTAGTCATTTCTCCTCATTCATTTTATAAATACCTGATTGCAGGCTGTCAACGAAGGTGAGCAGCATCTTACTTCCCCCATAGAGGCCAATCTGGCGTGCATCTCCACATCTATGGAATTTACCAACTATCTCAAATGATACAAAGGAGTAGAGCATCCCTCCTCGAAATCTTGTGGAATGGCCACCACACGGTTTACGGTTTAGGGGGTTAAAAGGGTTAGGGGTTTAGGGGGTTAAATGAATGATATATTTTAAAATAAATCATAAACTTGTTCAAGGCACATTATATTATAATAAGTATTATTGTATTTTAATTATTTTTTAATTATTAATTTAATATTTTGTAATATTAGTTTTTTATTTATCATCCACGGTAAAATTATTTTTAATTAATATTACTGGTCAACACGTTAATTAAATGAATCATACATTGGTGAGGCATTTAAATTAATTCATTTATGTTATAAAGAGGGGAGCATTTTTTATTTTTTGAGTACCTAGGGAGAGACGTGTAGCTCTTAAGAAAACTTTAAACTATTTATTTATGGAATAAAGAGGTAAGAACAATTTTGTTAGAATTAAACAATAAATTTTTGGTGTGTTTAAATTGTTTTTATTTTACTTGGAAATGGATTCAACACCATAAAAAAGTTTACTTAGTCACACCCAAAATATTGATCCAAAAACTTCACAACCATAACAATTTAAAAAAAATTATGCGGAATTTTCATTCTAGAATTTCCTTAGTTTTACAAGCGAAATTGTGGGCTCACTAGACTAAGGCTTTATTCCCTATTTTTACAAGAGAAATTGTAGGCTCAGGGCATTATTTTGGACAGAATCAGTCCAGCGGCCAGCAGGTCTTTATTTTGGACTTCAGTCCACCAGCATATATGTGCCAACCGAGTCAAAGAGAGCTTGACTCGTTCCAAAGAATCCCACAATCTTGCCATCCACTAGAGTCTCAAAATGAGTTCCTTCCTATGGCCCACATGGTCCGAGTGTCCCTTTATTGGTGTGAAAAGTCAAAGATTTCACCACAAAGTAGCGTTTGTCGGAGTTATTGGGGAGGAGGGCCGAACTCATATATTCACTCATTTTAGTGATGTATTCGCCTGGATAATCCACAATAAATGACATCCATATCCACATCCCCCAGATACCCTCAAGCCAAAGAAAACCAGAATTTTGTATGACTTGCAATGCAATTCATCTAGTTGTGACTTGCTTACCTCTTTTGTGTGGCTGACGTCTCCTCCGTGTATAAGCCCTTCGAAGTCTTTCATACTAACAGTTGGATCGTGGCTTTCCAAAGCATAAGTCAATTGCAGCGAAGTTAATGTCTCATTAGCTATAGTCACGGTAATCTTTTTGACCCCTGAAAATGTGCCATCATCCCACTTTTTTCCGCCCATGTCATTACCATTAGATGGAGAGGCATGGTATTTTCTGGCCATGGCTATGATACTTCAAACTGACCAATATTGTAAAAGATAGATTTTTAAACTTTACTTAAAACTAAAAATAACGTAACAGATGTTTAACTGAAAATAGCGTAACAGATGTTCAAACTAAAAATAGCGTAACACACACATTGAAGAACTCATTGGTGGAAACACACTACATTACATTAGTACTAGTGCATCATTATAAAATGCATTACGTGTTGTTATACTCAGTCACTTGTTGTGCTCCACACAAGACAAGCACTAGATTCGCTTGAAGCTTTCCACCGCACCGCAATCTTGCTTACCACTTCCTTCCAAGTTACAACCATTTAAGTTATAGGATTGTTAAATTGAAAAATGTGCAAAGAGACACTGATACGATTGCTAAATTGGAAAAGTTATACTTTGTTTCCATAATCAATAAAATAATAATTAATATATTAAATTTAATTTGTTTTAGTGTATTTTCACACACACACACACATATATACACACACATACAAAATATAAAAATATCATTTATGGACAAGCACTGAGTAATGTGCATTGTATGTTGAAAGCCGGGAATATCCAAATATAAAAGTTGGTCAATTTTTTGTGAAGAAGGCCCTATAAGTTATTGAGTTGTGGTTTAGTTTTAATGCTTCAAATATGGGTGTCCCTCCATTCATTTAACAATATCTATGCCTAATTATCCAACACATTTGAAGTCAACATATGATCTCCTTTAAATCATGGTCGTCACTTTAGTTTATGGTATTGTTGCCATGATATCTTTGAGTGACAGGGTTCATTTATGACACAATCGTTTCTTACCGAGGTTCAGTATGTTGGAGCCTTCATGTTGTAAGGGGTTTGTGGGATAAGGGCACTTTGATGATACCAATTATTTTGGACATCCACCCACTTGTGTATCAAGGCTTATCTTTCCTTTAAGGAATTATGTGGTAGAATAAGGGAAAACTTGTATCAATTTTACTTGTGTAGAAGCGAAAACAACTTTGTATTTCGAAAATAAACACTATGAGTTCCTGCAAGTTTTGTAGATGTGATATTCAAAAGAGAATGAGTTCCTCCTTGGTCGCCACATTGCTTCTTCTGGAAGCACTCACAATCAATTCAATTGGGGTGATTCGATGATCCTCCATCAAACTCACTTGTAGGAGATCTCATTATGTCATCTTGTCCATTCACAACCTCATTCTTCTTTCCACATATATCCCTAATATTTCCTCATGCTCAATTGTGAATGGAAACTAAGTCTCCACTGACACCTCATTGGCTCTCCTCTCGTAGGAAATTTTTGGCATCTCAGTTCACCTCATCTGGAACCACTCAACCTTCCTCCGCTTGCTTGGTCATTACACACTTTCTCACCTCTCCTCGATAATTCTACCAACAATCGCATTTCTAGATTGTTCTCCTGTAACAAATCTTTGTCTACTTATTGCGCTTTGATAACTTGATGAATTATGATTCTAGGGTCTACCACTTTCATCCTCAGATGGATTCAAATCCAAAAAATTGTGGGTTATGGGCCTATGTTTTCTTTCTTCATCTATTATTGTGCAACAATGAACTCATATACCTCCAAAACCCCAACTCCATATGCATAAACCATCATCCTCTTATCCAGCCTCACTTGTTCTTCGATGTGCCTTGCATCCTTCAAATCGATTTTGTGGTCTCTATAAACAAAACCATCATGCTTCCTTTCATGATGTTAAAGGTTAGGTTTAGATAGATTTCAGAGCTCAAGGATCGACCTTTCTCTCTTCTTTGTGCTTTTCTCGATGAGTGTAGGGCTCGACCACCTGACTAAGCCCCACCCTAGTCGAAGGTCAGGCTAGTTGACATCCTCTTGAAATTTACACTATTATGTTGCAGCTAACCATTTCAAGACGCAACTCTGCTCTACAGTGCCATTTGTTTATTGATTTCATTTTCTCCCTCTATTAATAGGATTGGAAGCACACCAAGTACAGGACCTATGGGTCTAGCTGAGATCTCTGTTTAGATTGTGATAGTGATTTAAAAAAACATGTTTTGTGCAAAATAACCCATGTGCAAATTCTAAAATTCACACACAAGCTGCATATAATGGAAATTATACATTACCAGTTCTTAGAGCCTAAAATATGACAAAACTACATATATGGCCTCTTAGTGCCTGAGATCCTTTTGGTTTGATCTTACATTCTTTTGGTTGCTCTTGTCTGGCACCTCCAGGCGACTTATAAATAAAAATAAAATCCTATCAAACTCTTACAGATCAAATATTGTCCCTACCAATTAATCACCTTCTAGAGGCTTACAAATTATTAAAAATAAGAGGAAATGTGTCCTCTCTCCTTGGCTCCCACACTGCTTCTTTTGGAAGCACCCATAATCAATTTGGTTGGGGTGGTGGTTCGATGCTTCTGCATCACACTCTATTGATATGAACATTTCCACGATGCCTTGCTCTACAATTTTCCAAGTAAATAATGGCCTACATAGCTTGTGTATTTTTACTTGATTATTATATTTATTTTTCTAATAAAAATTAATAAATATAAAAATAAAAATATAATTAATAAGAATAAAAAAATAGTAGCATATTTTGTACTTAACTTTTAAACGTGATATAAATTCTCTTAACATAATAAAAATCATCTTAACATACGATAAACTTTTAAACATGATAAAATTTCTTTTAACACAATAAAAATCATCTTAACATGTGAGTAATGTTAATAATATAATTTATATTAATTAAAAAAACATATTTATTAATTAATGAATATAAAATTTCAAATTAAAATTAAATAAATATAAAAATTGAAATTAAAATTAAATAAGAATAAAGAAATAGTACTATATTTTGTATTTAACTTTTAAACCTCATATAAATTCTCTTAACACAATAAAAATCATCTTAACATGCGAGTAATATAATTGATATAAATTATATTAATTAAAAAACAATTTTTATAATTTAATACTTGTAGTTTCGGAAAGAGAAACCATAAAGTACCCTTGAGCTTTATGGGATTAACATATAGCATACAAAGTGTATGGCATCACCTTAACATCGAGTGGTTCAGCCTAATGAGCATTTTTTATCTTTTGAGTGCCTAGGCAGATCAGACGCGTAACTCTTGAGAAAAATTTAAACTACTTTTTTATTGAATAAAGAGGTAACAATTTTGTTCACCGGTTCAAATTTTTGTTGGAATTAGATTCCTAGGTTCTTGCCTTGATCCTTCCATTTTTCTCATTGAATAAAATATTAAATTCAATCCAACACAAATTTCTTCTTTTATTCTCTCAGTGTTTTCATTGAATGGACATTAAATTCAATCGAAGCAACCCAATTCCATGTGAGCATTGCGCACATTTCAAGTGGTTGGTTTCATTTTTAACATTTATTTTAGCTTTGACCAAAATGGATAATTATTACGCCGAAGGCATTTTTTAAGGGAGCGATACTCTTTAAGCTTTTATCATCTTTCCATAGCCATTGGAAGCTTTCCACCTATCATCTATCATTCGTACACTTGCACATTAGTTATTCCATGCCATTTGTCCATTGTGTTCGGCATGCATACTCGAGTCAATTGGCGGAGCTAGGCATGAGCTTCAATTCGCTCGACATTTAAGCTTCAGTCGAAGCATGCTTTTTTTAACTGCAGATCGGCCTCTATTGTGGTTGGAGGATCTATAATTGCGGAATTATCGATTTGAAGGATTGAAGCTCTATAGTGGTGAAATTAGAAGCTGCAGAGTCTATGATTTAAATTTATAGGGAATCGAGCCCACGATAGCTCTGGTACAAGAGGAGATGAAGGCAAATACACAGATAGATTATGTCACTTTTTAGCTGTCCCCCATGCATACAAGGTGCATTTGAAAGTTCTATTAAAGATTCATGTAAATTATCTCTTTTATGAAGGTTTTACTGTTTTATTTGGGATCCGGGGGGTAAGTGTTCAAATTGAGACGAGATAAATGTATTTATTCATGAAAAGCTTAAGGTTTGGATTCAGCAGTGATATTTTTATGCATTAGAAAAGTTTGAGAGATTTTCTATTTTTGGAATGAGATGAATCCATGCTGAGGTTTGAACTTATGATTGCAGGTACGAACTGTTCGTTTCTAGCGGTAGCAAAACAAATAAGCTTGCATTGGGGCTTCTAATTATCTCTACCTCTTGCGTAACATACTTTGCAAAAAATTCATATTGTGATGCATAAAACCGGTCAATAAGGGCATGCTCTTCCGCTAAAGTCTTTAGATCCTTTGTGTTCTTTGTTAGATCAGACAATTGAGTGCCTTCGGCGTCTTAGAAGCCATTCATCTTGATTTATTTCATCTTATAATAGCACTGTTTGACCCCAATAACCCAATAACTGCTACTAAATGTTTCTAAACCTATACTTAAGGATTTAAATCCTTACAATCCCAATCTATCATCTTCTTACCAAATATGCCCTAAATAAATCTCAAAGTCTCGGATCCCATCGGATACCAAAATAATGAACCACAAGAGACTTCAAAACTGCACCAAACAGCTTAAACCTTTACAAACAAGAGAATCTATCTTATGGAAATATAATACAAAATTATACAACAGACTACATGGAGAAAAACACGAATATTCCCACACAATACCACAAAGGAGCTTTTCAGAAGAAGAGTTTCCCTGTAAGCTACACTAAAACACAAAATCTTCATAATATTTGGTCATGCAGAGCTCTTCACATCATTCCAACGCCTAAAACTCCCTCCGATTTGAATCTTGGACATATGGCTTCAAGCAGCAGTGGGACAAAACTAAAGAAATAATAGGGTGTGCTAGGGAATTCCTAGAATTAGGATATTTTGAATATCAAGTTCCAGCAAGACATTTAAGTCAAAGGCCTCAAGAGTTTAAATATTTCCAACAATAAGTTGAGAAGACACAGACACATCAAATATGGGTTCTAGACAAAAAAATACTAAGATAGGTCAGACAATACTGCAAACGCAACAAATGCAACATGCAACTCAGATTCAAGACATCGAAATCAAACTTTAGCTCAATTAATTCGATTCAAAGGCATTAAAATATGGGGTTTTGTCAAGGTAAATGCAATCAGAAAATAGAAAAAAATTGAACTTGGTCATTTCTCCTCATTCATTTTATAAATACCTGATTGCAGGCTGTCAACAAAGGTGAGCAACATCTTACCACCCCCTCAGAGGCCAATCCAACGTGCATCTCCACAGCTATGGCATTTACCAACTACCTCAAACGATACAAAGGAGTAGAGCATCTTCCTCGAAATCCCGTGGAATGGCCACCACACGGTTCACGGTTTAGGGGGTTAAATGGGTTAGGGTTTTAGGGGTTAAATGAATGATATATTTTAAAATAAATCATAAACTTGTTCAAGGCACATTATATTATAATAAGTATTATTTTATTTTTAATTATTTTTGAATTAGAAATTTAATATTTTATAATATTATTTTTTTATTTATCATCCATAGTAAAATTATTTTTAATTAATATTATTGGTCAACACGTCAATTAAATGAATCATACATTGGCGAGGCATTTAAATGAATTCATTTATGTAATAAAGAGGGGAGCATTTTTTATCTTTTGAGTACCTAGGGAGAGATCATGTAGCTCTTAAGAAAACTTTAAACTATTTATTTATGGAATAAAGAGTTAAGAAAACTTTAGCTCGTTCAGTTCCTTCCTCTTCTTCTTCCTCAGAAGATTCCTCTGCAGCACTAGCATCCCCCTCATTGGGTGCTCTCCTTTGAGTAGTCTCCATTGTCTCCATTATTGTGCGAAGATGTCAAATCTCTTCCAGCAAAACTGCATTGGCTATAGGTCTTCCCCGGCCTATGTCAGCTACTCTCCTTGGCGGCCTGTTTGCTGAAGTTCTAAGAGAAGAACTCAGTTCCTGTCTGGGGTCTGATACCAAATGATGCAGGGCTTAATCAAATTCTAAATCTCTACTTTTTCCTTCAATTCATGTTTTCACAAAAAAAAAACTCTAGATAATAAGCCTCCCTGCTGCATAGCAATCTTGTCTATAAACAACCTTTTTATTTCTACACTACCATAATTGGAAAAAAAAACTAGAATGATGCACTGCTCTGTTCGATTCTTTTCTTTCTACTATTGTTTTACATAGATTTACATGGCCAATTTATAAGACAGATCCTTTATCCTAGCATTAAAACGTTTTAGACCTCAGATCCTTACCTTCTCACAAAACTGGAGCTCTTTTGGAACTTATGTGATCGATCTGTAGTTTGATAAGGAAAATTTAAATACACAGGTAAAAAGTGCAGCACCGAGAAGAAAAGCATCCTCCAGTGGAGAAAAAAACAACGCTCAACCAAAAATTGGAATTTTTCCGAGCTTCTCTTGATCTTCATCAAATTCTAAGTAGTTGAGTTATGATCCACAATACTAGATCTCCTTAGCTTGTTCCAGAAATGGGCAAACATATAGGTAGAACATTAATCACTATGATTGTTATAACAAAGACACCACTCAAATAATTAATTTTATCACCTCAATTAAGAAAGTCTTGTTCTTAATTGAATCCATATTAGACTTCAAAATACCACCCAATAATTCATAACTTTGATAATATTGCAAGCCACACTATTTTGGGTCACTTGCAACTTATGAAATCAACTCTATCATATAATAAGATCACATTATCATTACTTGAAACAACAAGGTTAATAGTCTAATTAGATCTACCTCTTGCGTAACATCCTTTCCAAAAAATTCATATTGGTGATGCATCAAACCGGTCAATAAGGGCATGCTCTTCCACTAAAGTCTTCAGATCTTTTGTGTTCTCCATCAAATCAGATGATTGAGTGCCGATGTCTTCAAAGTCATTCATCTTGATTTATTTCAGCGTATAGTAGCACTTTTTGACACCAATAACCCAATAAATTCTAATAAATGTTGCTAAACCTCTACTTAAGGATTTAAGGCACCCTTAAATCATTGATTTCGGCCTTCTTCTTATACTAGAAGGAAATCTACTGACTACTATATTTCCTTAAAAAAAATGCATAAGTGAAATATTAATAACAACATTAGAGAAAGAACCTGGGTTAGTTGGGGTTAAGGTTTCATGGGGTTAGGGTTTAGGGGGTTAAATGGGTTAGGTTTTTAGGGGTTTAGGGAGTTAAATGGGTTAGGGGTTGGGAATTAGAGTTTAAGGGTTTAGAGGTTTAGGTTTTAGGGGGTTAAATGGGTTACGGGTTTAAATGGGTTAAGGGTTTAAATGGGCTAGGGGTTTAAATGGGTTAAGGGTTTAGAGGTTTAGGGTTTAGGGGGTTAAATGGGTTAGGGGTTGGGAATTAAGGGATTAAGGAATATAGGGTTGTCGGAAAACATCTTTACAACACACCCTATATATTTAAAATAAATGGTCGCTATTGCAATGCCAGTTGATCAAGTCAACTTTGACTTTGTCAGAGGGAAAGTGACCGGTATTTTCATATCCATCGATATACCGACACACATAACATGGACGTCGCTATAGCGTCATTATCTTCTATTACTGTCGCTATTGCGAGACCCTAGCTGGGTGCGTCACAATAGGGACTCTTTTTCATAATGTCACAAAAGCGAGAACATCTCCATCAACGTCGTAAGAGCGACACCGCGTGGTATTAAAAAAATTGAAAAAAAAATTGGGGAACTTTCTCACAATACGTGAAAACTGTTGGAACTAAAGTGTCGGAAAATTGACCATATGTACTAGTGTATGCTAGAGGATATTCAATCCAGGTAACGTTGGTTGCACTATTTGTTAAGTCATCGCTTACACTTTGTAGTACGATTTTCTCATCGATTTCACTTTCTCCCTCTATCAACATGATTGGAAGTACACCAAGTATATGACCTCTTGGTCCATGTGAGATATCCCTTTAGACTATGACAATGATTTAACAAAATAGGTTTTATGAAAAATAACCCACACACAAATTTACAAAAACATAAATAGGGTACATATAATGGAAATTATATATTATAAATTCTTAGAGCCGATAAAATATGAAAAAACTACATATATTGCCTCTCAAGGCCTGAAAGCCTTTCAACCTAATCTTACATTCTACTGAACGCTATTCTATGACACTGGCAAAAAGCTTCTAAACATAAATAAAATCCTAACAAACTGTAACAAATTAAATATCGTTCTTGCCAACTAATCACCTTGTAGAGTATTTCAAATGAATTAAACATAAGAGGAAAACATGTCCTCTCTCCTTGGTCGCCAGATTACTTCTTCTGGAAGCACTCACAATCAATTCAATTCGGGTGATTCGATGCTCCTCCATCAAACTCACTTGTAGGAGATTTCATTACTTCATATTGTCCATTCACAGCCTCATTCTTCTTTTCCACATATATCCCTAATATTTCCTCACGGTCAATGGTGAATGGCAACTGAGTCTCCACTAACCCGTCATTGGCTCTCCTCCTCTCGCAGGAATTTTTTGGCATCTCATTTCACCTCATCTGGAACCTTTCGACCTTCCTCCACTCGCTTGGTCATTACACACTTTCTCACCTCTCCTCGATAATAATACCAACAATCACATTTCTAGATTGTTCTCCTGTAATAAATCCTTGTCTGCTTATTGCACTTTGATAAATTGATGAGTTATGATTCTAGGGTCTATCAATTTCATCCTCGGATGGCTTCAAATCCAAAAAATTGTGGGTTATGGGCCTATGTTTTCTTTCTTCATCTATTATTGTGCAACAATGAACTCATATACCTCTAGAACCCCAACTCCATATGCTTAAAACATCATCCTCTTATCCAGCCTCACTTGTTATTTGATGTGCCTTGCATCCTTCAAATTGATTTGGCGGTCTCAACAAACAAAACTATCAATTCATCTAGTTGTGACTTGCTTACCTCTTTTGTGTGGGTGATGTCTCCTCCGTGTATAAGCCCTTCGAAGTCTTTCATACGAACAGTTGGATCATGGCCTTCCAAAGCATAAGTCACTTGCAGCGAGGTTAATGTCTCATTAGTTGTAGTCACGGTAATCTTTTTGACCCCTGAAAATGTGCCATCATCCCTCCTTTTTCCGCCCATGTCATTACCATTAGATGGAGAGGCATAGTAGTTTCTGGCCATGGCTATGATACTTCAAACTGACCAATATTGTAAAAGATAGATGTTTAAACTTTACTTAAAACTGAAAATAACGTAACAGATTTTAAACTTTACTTAAAACTGAAAATAGCGTAACAGATAGATGTTTAAACTTTACTTAAAACTGAAAATAACGTAACAGATGTTTAACTGAAAATAGCGTAACAGATGTTTAAACTGAAAATAGCGTAACGCACACATTGAAGAACTCATTGGTGGCAACGCACTACATTACATTAGTACTAGTGCATCATTACCTGCTGCTATACTCAGTCGCACACAAGACAAGCACTGGATGCACTCGAAGCTTTCCACCGCACCGCAATGTTGCTTACCACTTCCTTCCAAGTTACAACCATTTATAGATACCTTTAGATTCCTGGGATCCTTTTCTATTCTTTTCATTGAATAAATATTCTTTTCATATATATATATATATATATATATATATATATATATATATATAGCACACTTTATAAATTTTTTCTTCTTTGTAACCTTAATTACATCCTTGATTTTTAATTATACTTATCTTATTTAACTTTTGACTTCTCAATAGTCAAGTTCCTTATTCCAATAGTTAATTGGAATAATCAATTTACTTTTTCTCCTAAATAACCTTACAATAATATTTTGAATTATCTTTTTTCTCAAAGGAGAGTAATTTTTACTTTCTTCACACTTTGATAAAGTACTTTTATCACTTATAACCTTAACGCAAAGATTTCAACGAATCGTCATGTCATTTTCTACTTCCTCCCACTTTTTACTTAATTGGAACTTTCCCGTCAATGTTATTATTTTTATTTTTATCTTCCTTGTGTATGATCGACGAATTGACAAATTTTGTAATTATGTAGATTGAATTAGAATCATACGTGGCTTGTTGTAATTATGTGGCAACTTGTGACTAAACACCTTCTGGTGTCTGGCAGTCGACGGTGGGGGATGCAATTGTAACTATGTAATCAGTGGTACTCCAGCTGTGACAATGCCACATTTTATGGGAAACGGTAGAAGACTACGTTGGCGACATCGTGCAGGGGGGTTGATTGGTGCAAAAAAATGGGAACGACAGCTATTTGTGGTGGTGATGGTAAACACTAGTGGCACCATGAGCTACAATGATTGGTCAACGAGCGGCTCGAATGATTTTTGCTTCGGTTGGTGGCAGTAAGATGGGGATGTAGTAGCAGGTATGCCGATGCTTAGCCAAGGCTGGTCAGCAGCGGCTCGGAAGACAGACCTTTATCCTTCCAATAATAAATACACCGCATGCAAGCTTATATATTTGATACTGTCCTTTTCCTATGAATAAAGGCATTTGATCCGAAAATTTTTGGTTTCTCTTTCCCTTTATCTGAGATGTCTCAAAAAAATTACGCCTTCTAAATAGATTAATTGACAGGCATAATATTTAAAAATTAACCAGCTAATAATGTATAAATCAACTCTTGGAAAAAAATTTAAACGATAGTGCCTGATGTGTGTAACTCGACAATGGTGGTCGTGGAGTCAGGGTGGAGCCAAGGGCCTCTAATGAACTCAGCAGTAGCGAAGAAACTCCAAAGGCTTAGCGAAATTCTTCAATGGAAAAAATGTTGAAAATTTGATGGTCAAGGACTTGGATCGAAGAGCGTGGCCCTGTGCAGCGTGAGCGGCTAGAAGATCAACTTGATCTGATACAAAATGAAGCGAACAAAGTTCCTTCTCAAGTTAAATGCTCCAAAAGACTTGGCATATCATAATATCCATTGAGGATACAAATTTTATATTAAAATTATGATGAATGAATTGATTGATGTTACAAATGAGGTCTGCTTATATACCTAGGCAGGTGCCTCTTCACAAAAGGTCATGTCTCATCAGACATGCCCTTTCAACCTAATTACTAATTAACTAATTAATCACTATTTATATTATTTTATTCGTGACAATGGGCAACAAACATGTCTATGTATGATGGACAATACATTTCGAGTTTGACATCCACACACCTCCAAAATCCCAATCCACATCCCCTATATCGAGCTATCCTTGGGCTTGGCCATCCCAAGAGCCTCCGAGCCATTTTGTAAATTTGTATTTCTTCTTTTCATTTCTTATTCACATGCATCTCTTATTCTTGTTTCTCCTATTTCTGCATTTAATATTGATGCTTATTTTGTTGTAAGATTGGGTTTAATTATTGAAGTGAGTTTCTTTGAAGGTTATTTGTAGAGTCACAAGAATTATTTATCCTTAGAAAATTCCTATTCATCATTGATCTACGTGGATTGGTTTGCTAGTTCACAAATCTAGAATTTCTGGAAAACTCTTAGTAACTTTCTAAAAAAATTTAGAACATGTTAATGAGATTCAATTGAGTTCATTCCACTTGTATTGGGTCATAAAAATATTTAAGTTAATAAAAAAATTTACTCCATTTCATTTTCACTTGATTCAATTAGGAATTTGATAGGTTAACTAGCTAACTAGTTCTTGAATTTCTAGTTTTTGGAGTAGTGATTTTCTACTATTTTTTAGCACATGTTAACAAGGGTATTTTGGCATGATTTCACTTGAAATGGAGTCCTAAGACATCCTAGTTAATAAAAAAATGTGTCCCATCCCAATTTCATTTGATTTACTTGGTCATTCAGTGATTTATCTCCCCCAGTAGCAAAACAATACCTCCTGTAGCAATTTTTTTTCATCCATAGCAACCACCTATAACACTCCTGTAGCATGTGTAAACTTGACCATACTTTCTCCAAAAGCTTAGTTTTTCGTCTCTTAAGCTTGAATCATGACCCCTAGGCTCTAAATCCATTATTGAGGAATAAAAACACTACTTAAGACATGTATTTTCAAAAAGTAGATTAGGATTATTTATTTGAATTCAGGCTCTTAGGATTTCAATTCAATTTTTTTTTTCAAAATAAAATTTCCATTTCTACAATTGGTTTAGGCTTTTATTTCATAACATTCACTACATTACATCATATCAATGAAAGAAGGACATGTAGAAAATCCATGTAGATTCAAAATGATATTTGTAATATGATAAAACAAAATACTTCAATCTACTCTAAAAATTGCAGAAACCAATTGCGATTGCATAATCACATGAATAAGAAAGAGAAATAATTTCAATCACACAAAAATAATATTTATCTAGGGAAAGCCTCAGCTAAAAACCACTCTATCTGTATATTTCATTAGCCAAAGAATATGAAATATTGGTTCAATACTTAACCAATTTCTTGGCCTCAGGAATACCTATTTCCTTGCACATGTTCTTGGGTAATTAGGCCGCTATTAAAAATGAAATTTACCAATAATTATTTCGTAGTACATCAAGGATATTCCTATGACTCCATGCACCACTTGTATAATTTTCTGATTATAGAACTGATAGTACAGTTCCCTTTAACTCCAATCTCAACTGGGTATTACTCAGAACTAAAATGCATGATTTATTTTTGAGTGAATTATCAGTTCTCTAATTGATCACTGCATGTGAATTAAATATAATTTAATTCACTTGACCTCTCGCTAGTTCCTCCATTAATTAGAACTAGTTAAAGTGATGTTAACTCAAATAAATTAAGTTAATTAATTATAAGTCAAAATAAAATCAACTAGGGATCGTAAATGGTAGGAGACACTCTACATGCCTATAGTGTGACCCTCAACTCGAATTAACCATACTAACTAAGTCTTCCTAACTTAGTTAACTCATACAAGTTGTCATGTGATGTGGAATTACAATTTACTTCTAATTTAATTAAGGGAAAATTAAATTATAAGCCTCTTCTTGTTACCATTTTCAACACTCCCTCTCAACAAGAAAGGGATTTTCTGCTACCCCAAGCTTGCCTCTATGGAACTATAATTTTCCTCTTGACAGTGCCTTTGCCAAGATGTCTGCATCCTACTCCTCTATAGGAATGTACTCTAATGACATAGTCCTCCTCTACACAAAACCTCTGAGATTGTGATATCGAATATCATTATGCTTGGACCTGTCATGAAAAACTAGACTAACCGAGAGTTCGATGCAACTCTGGTTGTCACAATAAATCATCGCCGGATCCATCTACTCACCATCAAGACTTTGTCAACCTTGTTGTTGTCACAACTTAAGCATTTCAGATCTTCTGGAGTTTCTCCATACTTCAGGCCTTTGGCCATATATTCAAAGGGAAAAAAATAAAAAAATGATATCAAGTATATATATATATATATATATATATATATATATTAAAAAAAAACAAAAAACAAAAATAAAAAAGTTAAAAAAAGGAATTGGGAAAAGAAAAAGATTATAAAAGAAAAGAGAGGAATAAAAAAAAGGTAAAGTATAAAAAATAATATTATTAAGAGAAAATATAAAAATTAAAAAAAAAAAAAAAAATTCATATATATATATATATATATATATATATATATATATATATATATTAAAAAAAAAAATTTATTAAGAGTATAATACCTAAAAGTACTATTATAAATAATTGAAAAGTGTTAGTATGAATCTTAATCGCAAGCGTACGAAAAAAGCTAACTTTAGTTGTGGATAGCAAACAGCCCTAACATCAAAGATGACTACCAATTTCTTTAGATCTGCAGTTAGTTGACGAAGATAAATGTCACAAAATCTAGATCTATGCAGTTAAATACATTAAGCAGTAAATAAAAGCAATATTTTCTCCATGCATCCAATAGATAAGACAAGAATATTTTTAAAGAATTTTTGTATTTTTGACACCTAGGAAGGGAACATAGAAATATGATACCAGTCCCCCTCAATGGGATGGGTTCTTATAAGTCCTCAACACTTCAAATCTAAGATCTCTCTATCTTGATGGTGTAGAAAACCCAGACAAAAAATGGAACTCAAAGAAATCTCACAAGAAAAAATGGTAGCAAAATATGACAATGATGGAGGATCAAAGTCAGACCAAAAGTATAGATCCAGAGTGATCTTTAGGCAACAAAAGGTAGTGAGTGAATGGAAAAATCCTTCTTTTTATAACAAAATATTGAGTTAATCTAGATATTGGTGCATAATTAAAATATTATTAACCAAATCAAGATCCAACTTTTATGGAATATTTTATTATATTTGTTGGAGGGAAAAAGAATTCAAATCCCTTTATTTGTAAATAATAAATCAATTATTTATTTATTTATTATTTTAAAGATGTGGTTGAGTAATAATCAAATAAATAATGATTTATTCAATTATTTATAAATGATTTAGTCAAATTTTACAAGGAATATTATTTAAATAAGGTTTAAATAATTATTCCTAGAAAATAATAAGATAAGTAATGATTTATTTAATTAATTTTCCTGTTTCGAGTTAAATATGACTTGGAATATTAATTCAACTGGTGTTTAACTAATTATTCCTTGAGGAAAATCAAACAAATGTGGATTTATTCAATATTTCTTCACGGGGTTTCTTGTTTAGACCATAAACAACTTAATAAATAAGGATTACTAAGTAGGTTTTCATAGTGAAAGCAATTTTACTTAGGGTCAAATTGGTCTCACATGGTGTACTTTGGTCCATCTAATAGTAATAGGTTAGATGACCAAAAATTGGTGTAACAGATTTTCCCCCAGCGTGCGAGCATTAGGAGCTAATCGTATGACCAAAGTACGTTGTAAGAACTCAATCACTAGACACCGAAGGGGAAATAAGAGAGAGAAATATAAGGTAGACCTGTTAGGATCCCATAAATATAGGATTCATAATTTTGAATTGAATTTTGATAAGTCTTGTAAATATATACATACCTTGCTTTTTGCAAGTTATTTTCCCATATTTTGAAAAAAAAATCAAAAATCAAAAAAATCAAAAAGAGGGTAAAATGTCCTAAAAGTAAGATCAAAGGACTTAGAAAATATAGACCCCAAAAGAAAAAGAAATAAAACATGAAAGTGTGCAAGTCCAAATGCCACTACTTTTTACTTTTTGCTGATGATTATGGTAGAGTGTGAATAAATTCCATAATCCATGATGAGTTGAACTGCTTAATCTTGACTTTTCATGTTTTAATTTACTTGTTTTAGATAGAGAATAAAGAGTTGTCAAACAGTTTAATCTTGAAAATTCAGTAGATAGGTATAGAGTAAAAAGGAACCCAACAATTTAATCTGGGTCCTTGAATGAAATAAGGTAGAATTAGATAGTTTTTACTGCTTTCAAAAGAATAAAATGTTCAAGGTTGCTAGCTCAAATGCACCGGCACAAATGGAAGAAAAAATGTTAGATTAAATATTGGGTAGGTAGAAGAAGGTGTGAAAATCATTGTAAATATCTTTCACCAGGCTATAATAACTAATTTCCCTCCCCTATAGTTATTCTGCATTCTAGACTTTCAGTCAAAGAGGCTTAGAGCATTTCTCTGACTTCTATTGGGACTGGACCCAAGGCTCAATGACTGTTAAGTTAAAAATGTTTGAATTCTTATAATACTCCCTAATTTTCATCAATTACCATTCATGCATTCATCACCATGCAAAATCATAAGTAAAGACTCCATTTTTACTTAATGATACATAAAACCCTCATTTGATTAACTTCCTACATTCCATAAATCATAAAAACCCTCAAAAGTACATTATATCCTAAGTAAAAGTGATTAAGTTATGATAATGAAGCTTTAATTTTCACTTTCCTTAGTTATAATTGTATATTTTGAGTATTCACTTTCCCCTTTGTCATATTAACTCTAACTTATTTATTAATTCCCTATAAAAATCCTTGTCATATTAATATAATTCCCTTTTACTAAATATCCTTGAAAAACCCACTATTATAAGTTTTTGCCAAAGTCTATTATCCCACATGTTTAAATAAGACAGCCACAAATAAACTCCCTTTGGCATAAAACTATCTATATTCAAATATCTCACTCCCCTATAGTTTTAGACCATTCAAAAAATTCTAATAACTATATAATAAGACTAAAAAATATATGGAAAAGCGTGTATTATTTACATATCTTATGTATTTAAAATAACGCAAAAGCATTGTTTACCCATTACACCTTTGTACAATACATTTTCCTCCCTTGCAGCTTAACCATGGTCTTATATATAGCCTCCCAATTTTCATATCTAAACCCGAGGTTAACCCCTTGATAACCTACCCCACGCACTATTTATCATATATATAAACTCACTTTATATATAATTTTCTTGACAAAACCCCTTTGGACTATACATATGTATATGTCTATAAAACCATTACCCCGTGCATATAAACCTTTCCATACATAAATAAAACTTTGGTTATAATCGCATATCACATAAAGGTTTGGTTATCTATCACCGCGCCATTGCATATGAAGCTTCCCGGTCCCACCCACCTTTCGCCGCACCTTTCCAAAAGATCCTGACCATTCGCTCAAACAAGGCAGATCCAACGGAGCATGTTCAGTTTCGCACTCCGAAACTGATCATGCAATGTTTTATAAAAGTTGCGCGATAAAAGTTGTTTCATCAAACCATCCTATGCTACGTGTCGGATTATTATTTAATCGTGTTCCAAAAGCTTTAAACTGCCTACCATCCCAAATGAACGTGAAAACAACCAGTGGTTTTTCACATTCAAAATTCCAAATCCACCTCTCGCCTTTGAATGAAATTATAATAAACGCCGAATATGATGATGTTTATTAAGGTTAAAAATTTAATATATCATTTTTATATCTGTTAGTTGCATTCCCGACTGGTTAAACTCCTGCCCCGACTATTTGAAAAGATTTTTGAGCCTCTGTTAACCAATTTATAGCCCGGGAGCTAAACTTTACCACTTTGACTGAAAGACCATTAAAGCTACCCTCTGTAGTGTCAAAGATCCAGTTTCAACTGAAGATACCCTGTTGACATAACAAATTACACTGTTTCGGCTCCAACCAATCAACAGAAATCCAAATTCGACCACAGAAGCTTCAGAAACCCTGTCAAAGCATCAAAATACCTGTGAATTGAGGAAGCCTGAATTCATCTGTAAACCCCTTTAAAGCCAAAATCCTAATTTTGCAGTCTCTTTTTGAAAACAAATTCCAAACGCACAACAATTTTAGAAGGCCTACAGATTGATTAAAAGACTTATTTTCCACATTTGTACCATTTAGGAAACCCTGTTTCCTATCTTAGCCCAGTTTTCATCTCTCAGAAGCCTAGTTTGAGAAAAGAAAACTCAAAAGAGATTATCCTTAGCCATATTTTCTCAATTATCCCTCAGTTAAAATGAAATATTCCTGAAAACAGTTTAAACTTGTAGAAGTAAACCTAAAAATGCCTAAAAAACAGAGTTAAACCTCCACAGACTGATCTCATTCCACAGGTCTTTCAAGAGCCTTCAATCACCACCCTGTAGCCAAGATTTCAT
Organism: Pinus albicaulis; assembly: GCA_034641835.2. Classification (NCBI taxonomy): domain Eukaryota; kingdom Viridiplantae; phylum Streptophyta; class Pinopsida; order Pinales; family Pinaceae; genus Pinus; species Pinus albicaulis. The sequence continues at coordinate 26,838 of JAXQQM020071684.1, read as the reverse complement.
TAACAAATTGTTTGCTTTTTGCAAGTTATTATCAGAAAAAGAAATTGGGCCAACAGTTTCAATACTAGTTGACAAAATTGTTTTCTCCAGATTCTCAGATTTTAAATCAAAAGCTTCATTCAACGAACAGTTTGTATACAAAGAAAGAATAAAATCAAGTCAGAGAGATATCAGAATGATTAAATTTGCACAGTGAATGGTAAAAGTGAAATTAGAATTCACAGTGACAATGAAAACATAACAGTCAAAGAGTATCAGTGGTTAAAGTGTATGAGGTAAAAGTCAGGGTAAAAGTTAAAACAAAGTTACAGAGCAGTCAAAGGTAAATAATAAAAGTAAATACAGAGGCAGTAAATGGTAAAAAGAGATGAAAATACTTTCACCAACAATGAATTTTATCCAAAGTGAAAGTAAAACAATTAAAACAACAAAAAGTTGAAAAGATGAAAACATAACAAGAAGGAACATTTTTGCAGAAATATCATGTTTAAGTCATTGTTTTGTAGAAACTATTGTGACCAATCCAAGACAAATTTTGAAAAACTAAAGATTTTTTATGTTCTTAAGGTGTCCAACTACAAAAAACTATCTCACTTTTCTAACAGCTATTATGGATTGGGAAATATTAAACAATATTGGAAAGCTCTCTTTGCAGAAAATTCCTGTTAAGTCATCATTTTTCAGAGAAGATGGTGGCCAATACGAAACACATATTAAAAAAATAAAGGAGGTTTTTGTTCCTAAGAAAACCTTCTACAAAATCCTATCTCACTTTTTTCACAGCTATTTCAGAATGAGAGATACATGCACATATTTACAGCCTATTTTTCAGACTCTGTAAAACTCTGTTTTACACATCTTTTTGCAGAGCCTATTGTGCACAGATGGAGAGTAATTTTAGGAATCAGAGAGATTTTTATTTCAAAAACATATTTATCTACAATAACCTCTTTCACGTTTTACATATCTAGTTCGGATTGAGAAATACAAAGGTATCATTGGACCCCATGTTTGCATAATTGTTGGAGCAGAATGCACAAAGAAAGGAAACAGTTAGTGACTTGGATGCCTCATCATCAACTAAGAGTTGAGATCAAATTCGAATTCTATTCTTAGTCATCATATATCCATGAGTGTAGTGCCAAATAGGTTCATTAGTTTTGAGTGTCATTTTATTAAGTTCTATTTATGTAAAACAGTTTGAGATATTTTGTAAACCAATTTTGATATTTTTCAAGATATTTTAGTTTAGAATTTGTATAAATACTTCACTCTTTGAAGTATTTTGGGTGGAATAAAATTTTTCAAGACTACTATAGAAATTTTTTCTAAATACATTGGGAGTTTTTGTGAGTCGATTTGTAAGCAGCTGACTGGAACTAAGTCAAATAGACATCATAACTCAGGATTCTCGTGTTGATCAGATAAGTCAAGTATTTTCCTGTTTTCACTATTTATCGTTCTAAGTTCCATACATACATTTACATGTTTTCTATCTTAAATGATTGACTAGGAAGGTTTATACATGATTAGTGTCAAAAGCTCCCTATTTTTTACTAGTTATTCATTGATATGTTTTCTACTGATATTCGGACTTAAGAATCCTTAACTGCTCTTAGTCCCTTTTGACCCCTTTCATTCATCTTCTTTTCTGTAACTTAAGGATCCTTCATTTCCCTTTTGTTCAGATCTTACCATATCATAAAAAATCTTATTTCCAAACCCTTTGAAGGCCATCTACCCTCCCCTTAGTACATTTTCTCTTTTGACCTTATTTCTGAGCTCTGCTTGCCAAGAAGTTGACTTCATAGCCCAATGGTCTAGTAGATCCCTCTCTGGTTTACCTTGAAATACCTTTTCTTCCCACCAAAAATTCAAAACAAATCAATTGTCCAATTATAACTAGCCTAAAATCTTATAATAGAATCAAGTTGAATCTTGAGGATAGATCCCTCCCCAGAATTTAGAAAGGTTAGATCCTGAATTTCAAAAGTAGGTTTGTGGTTACCTCAAACTATTTCTCTTGAAACTGGAGCAATTACTGAGTGATAACAAGACCAAAGAGCTAGAGGACTATACCTTGAGCAGGCAAGACTTAAAGGTGTGACAAGTCTCTTTTATGAGTGAGTACCTGTGCTATAGGGAGCGGGGGAGGCATACCTATGCCCTCCGAGACAAAGTAAAAAGAATAATGTGTCCAATAAACAAGGGACTGAACTATATAGTACATGCTGGCATAAACATGAGCTAGATAAAAACATGATAATGCATCCCACATACATATTGTGCTTGGGATAACAACCATGACTTATACAATAATATATGAGTACATGAGATATAACTGCAACCAAAGTGCCCCTGTAAACAGGAAAGGGCTCTGAAAATATGATTGATACATGCAAAATAAAAGGCGCTGCAAGCGGCTGAGGCTGACATCATCAAATCTGTGGAGCTGCATCAAAGGTTGTAATGAAAAGGTTATCCAGGCATGTCGGGGGCTACCTGAAGGGCCACCCCCTCATGAGGTCTGAAACATCTCACACACACCCAGGAATCACCGGTACAATCTATTGCATCATTGAACCATCAAGTATACAGATCTCGATCATGTTGTAAGGAGCTAGAGCTGTGAAACAATCAAGTCAAAGGGCAATAAGGAGTCCCTTTACCTGATTGGAGGCACCGAATAAGAGTGGAAGTTGGAACCAAGGTACACCATCCTCTATACCTGTCTTCTGGAATGAATGATCTAATGTCGACAAAAGGAGGTCCGCCATAGGTGAGGAAATAAGGGATCCTCAACTAAGGCATGAGAGAAAATAGTAGAGCGACTTACATACTGACACCAGGGATGATGATGAAATGGGGGGTACTGAGTAGCGGACGGACGACTTCCCTTGTTAGAGCATAAAGGGCATGGATGACCTAGCACCAACTAACACAATATCAAAGGGGATAGAGGATAGTATGACTGAAGGCAATAATGTGCAACACGAGAGAGGGACCAAGAAATGAAGGATGGAGGCCTATAGCGGGATATAAAGGGACTCGAGATAGACTCCATGAATGTGATGATGACTCAAATTGGATGCTCTAAACAAGGGTGACTCGATGATGCAGCCACATAGAAAAGGTTCGGTGGGGACCATAAAGACATGAGTACAAGATGGCTACTCATGAAGAAAATCGACACGAGCATGGACAAGTATGGAGGCAAAGTGGTGCCCCAAGTACAAGTGTTGCAAGTGGAGAAATTTGATTTTGAGTTGTGGTGAAGTGACGCTTCTTGGACAAAATGTGTCGTGCTGGAGTATCAAATCACAAAAAACTAACAGATACCCATTTGAGAGCTCGGTGAGAGCTTTCCAACGGTACAGATGGTTTGTCAAGATGAGCTATGGTTTGGCCGCATCAGGCGAAAGAAAATTTGGGGGTTTCTATTTTAATAAGGCATTTTCCCTCCAAATTCACTCATTTGCAAGTGTATCTATGGTGAATGTAGAAAGGAGAGAAGGCCCTAAATCTTGCGGCGATCGTAGCGGAAAAACCGATCGTTGGAATCAAGATATTTCAGTTGCAGGTAAGAGGCCTAACCCTACTCTTTCATTTCAGTCGATTGAAAGTTCAGTTTAGGTGCGAAAAGCTCATGAAGAGACCCCTGCTCCTTTTCACAGCTAGGTCACACTTTTTGGGGCAATATCTATGACCTAGGTAGCAGGTTTTGGGCAAAACAATTTAACCTACACCAGGATTTTTCTTGAAAAGTGCGACCTCTCAGAGAGGGGCTTTTCTGTGGTGTTTTTTGGCTGAGAATTGGGTTTTAATGTTTTAATGAAGTCTTTACTTATTTTATACTAACAATGATGATGGTGTTGTGCAGATATGGCAGAATTACGGATCAACTAGAGAGAAACAAACCTGGATACATTACGGTCGGATATCCGAGATGATCATGGTGTCCACAGTGCGTTGGCCAGGTTTGGGGTTTTAAAGTTTGTGAAGAACCCTTTGATGAGACCCGGAGAGCCCTTTTTGGCTCAGATTGTTAGTTCTTGGAATCTGAACCATGAGTTATTTATAGTGCAGGGGCACTAGATCGAGTTGACGGTCTAGGATATATATTTTCTGACTGGTCTCCCACCACTTGGGATGGTAGGGAATACTCAACCAGTGTTATTGTGAGGGTAGAAGATCATGGAGTTTGTAGAGCACCATTTTCAACCAGGTCTCCATGTCAAGGGGACACAAATACGCATCGGGGATCTAGAGGGGTTAGAGACCTGTGTTGTGGCCATAGCGGTGCTGCAGATCGTGGGAAACTAAGCACTCCACCACATCACTGGAGGGAAGATGATGGTTCTTGAGAGTGTATTGAGTGGGACCTACTATGGGTGGGCCCAGATGATGCTGTCATCGTTGAAACGACAATTGTTGCTATGCAAGTGGCAAGTGAACCATGACTGTGCATATGGCACAGTGTTGTGCTCGCTCTTCTTTGAGAAGATCCCGACACTTTGACCTCGCATACAGATCCAGGATGGGGGCCCTAGAGAGCCTAAGATGCATCAATGGGGGCAACTATTGTGCAGAGGAGGAGGTGGGGCGGTCGGACGGGTGTTCAGACCCGAGTTCTTTGCTCATTGGGATTAGATGCCACTGTACATAGATGACTATCCCTATAGTGGGATGAGTTATCGTGGGGACCTGGACTTGCCTCTGCCGCCTAGTCGAGTATGGGCACCCGATGGTAAGGGACAAGTTGCTAATATTTTATGTGCATTTTAAAGTTTTCGAATATTGTATATGGTACTGATTCTTTCACTTTTTGTATGTAGATACAACATCAGTAAAACCAGCAGGGTATATGGGACGACCTACAGTATCACAAGCTGCAGGACCTAGTGGATCGAGAGCGCCACAAAATGAGGTTAACTAGTACTAATTGATGAAGAAATTAGTGAGAGGTTAAGCGAATTAAATTATATTTAATTCACATGTAGTGATCACTTAGATAACTGATAATACACTTAAAAATAACTCATGCATGTCAATTCCGACGAATACCAAGTTGAGATTGGAGTTAAAGGGAAGTGTACTATCAGTTGTATTATCAAAAAATTATATAGGTGGTGCATCGAGTCATAGCAAGATCCTTGATGTAATGCGCAATCATTATTGGGGAATTTCATTGTTAATAGGGGCCTAATTACCCAAGAAAATGTGCAAGGAAATAGGTATTCCTGAGGCCAAGAAATTGATTAAGTATTGAACCAAGGTTTCATATTCTTTGGCTTATGAAATATACAAATGGTGGGGTTTTTAGCTGAGGCTTTCCCCAGATAAATATTAGTGTTGTGCGATTGAAATTCTTTCTCTTTCTTATTCATGTGATTATGCAATCCCAATTGGTACCTGCTATTTGTAGATTAGATTCAAGTACTTTGTTTTATCATATTACAAATATGAGTTTGAATCTACGTGGATTTTCTACATGTCCTTCTTTCATTAAGATGATGTAATGGAGTGAATGTTATGTAATCAAAGCCTAAACTAATTGTAGAAATGGAAATCTTGTTTTGAAAAAAAAATAATCCTAGGCAAGAATAATAATTTGTAATTGAAATCCTAAGAGCATGAATTCAAGTAAATAAACCTAATCTACTTTGTAAAAATACTTGTCTTAAGTGGTTTTTATTATTCCTCAATAATGGATTTAGCACCTAGGGGTCATGATTCAAGCCTAAGAGACATAAAACCACGATTTTGGAGCAAATCTGGTCAAGTTTACACATGCTACAAGAGTCTTACATGCGGTTGCTATGGACGAAACAAAATTTCTATAAGAGGTCTTGTTTTACTACTAGGGGAGATAACTCACCGAATGACCATGTAAATCAATGAAGTTAGGATGGGACAAATTTTGCTATATTAATAATAATGGTATATCTTGGATCGTAGGCATATAGGTTTTTTTTAAGTATCTCCGTGAACATGTACATGGTGTAAGAAGAGGCTATGTAAGCGGCTACATGTACATGACGCCAGCAGCTTAAATATCCATTACCAGTTTTGGTCAGGGCTAAAAAGAAAAGTAAAAAATGCAACCGGCCACTTCTCACATGAAATTTGATCACTCAAACATATTTGAAGGTGGAACATGTAAGTTTCCCTAATTTAATTTAATTTCTAACAAACTAAACCTTTTTTCAAGTATTTCCATAAGCGTAAGAAGCGGCTACTTAACGTCTGACAAATTATAGGTTGTGCTGGATTGAATTTAATATTTATTCAATAAAAATAATGGAAGGATCCCATGAATCTAAAGGTATATATAAATGGTTGTAACTTGGAAGGAAGTGGTAAGAAACATTGTGGTGCAGTGGAAAGCTTTGAGTGCATTCAGTGCTTGTCTTGTGTGCAGAGCCAAGTGGAGTGCAACAAGTGACTGAGTATATCAGCAGGTAATGCATTTTGTAATGATGAAGTAGTACTAGTGTAATGTAGTGGATTGCCACCAATGAGTTCTTCAATGTGTGCATTACATATTTTCAGTTTTACATCAATGTGTGCATTACATATTTCTAGTTTTAAGTCAATTTTAAACATCAATGTGTGCATTACGCTATTTTCAGCTTTAAGTAATGTTTAAAAATCTATTACGCTATTTTCAGTTTTAAGTAAAGTTTAAATGTCTGTTACACTATTTTCAGTTTTAAGTAAAGTTTAAACTTCTATCTTTTACAATATTGGTCATTTTGAAGCATCATAGCCATGGCCAAGAACTATTATGCCTCTCCATCTAATGGTAATGGCATGGGCGGAAAAAAGTGGGATGATGGCACATTTTCAGGGGTCAAAAAGATTACTGTGAATACAACTAATGAGACATTAACCTCACTAGAACTGACTTATCCTTTGGAAGGCCACGATCCAACTATTCGTATGAAGGACATCGGAGGGCTTATAAATAGAGGAGACGACACCCACACAAAAGAGGTAAGTAAGTCACAACGAGATGAATTGCATTGCAAGTCATACAATATTTTGGTTTTCTTTGGCTTGAGGGTATCTAGTGGATTTGGATATGGATGCAATTTATTGTGGATTATCCCATCGAATACATCACTAAAATGAGTGGACATATGGGTTTGGCCCCACTCCCGAATAACTCTGACAAACGCTACTTTGTGGTGAAGTCTTTGACTAATTCAAGGATAGAGCTCTTAAATGGTTCATGAGTTTAGGAACTAATTCAATAAGATCATGGAATGATATGAAAAATATATTTCTAGAAAAATATAAATATCATGGTATTAAAGAAGAAATATTTATGATGACTCAAATAGAAGATGAGAGCCTCGAGGATCTAATAGAGAGGTTGATATATAATGTTACATAATTTAAGACCTAAGACACTAAAAACCCTCGTAATTAGAACAATTAGGGATGAGTGGATTGATCTCCTTAATCTCATGAGTAGGGGAGAGGTATACCAATTATCGTTTGATGAAATTTGTGAAAAATGCAACCACATATCAAGAGGAAGGGAAATGGTAAGTAAATCAACATCAACATTGGTGAGTCAAGCTGAAATTAGAAATTTTAATGATAACTTTAAAATAGAAATTCTTAGAAATCTCAACAAACAAGTAGAAATGTTAAGAATGAAATATGAGAAATTAGAAAATGTTGATATTTGTGTTGTGAATACAGAATCATATTGCCCATCCTTACCAAGGTTTTAGCAAGTCTATTGAGAGGACAATGGAGAAAGTCACTAGCACCAAAGAAAATATGTTATTTCGCTCAAAGAAGACCATGGCAGTCTAGTCAGCCTGATATGATGCAAGAACCTTATTCATAATTTCAAGGTTATGCATATCCATCTCAAAGTAATTGGAACACACCCTTTCCTTGGAAACCTTGGCCATCTCAACCCTTAAACCAATATTGGCAACAAGGTTGGAAAAAAACTTATGGCAGAAATCCAAATATCCTCAATATCCTCCATACCCAACTCCATGTTGTCCCTACCATCCACCTCCGCCATAACCACAACCTCTACCACATCCATCATTTCCAAACCTGCACAAGGAAGTAGATAAAACCACTTACAAGGTTGAGGTACAACACTTCCAAACATATCCTCTCGATATAAATTGTATTCATCTTAGAATAGGAAAGGTGTTGCAAAAAAAATATTCTACTGATTTCATTGAAGGAAAATATCCAAACGAAGAAGATTCAAATGAGGAGATCAAATGATCATGGGTTGCAGTCAATGGGGATAAGACAGCAGAATTAGAGATTGAGGAAGTTCCATCAGGTTCACCATCAGATCCTATATGTTTTGAAGAGAATAATCAACAAAACGAAGAAGATATGGATTTCATGGAAGAAGAAGACATACAAGATGATCCAAATCAGCAAGTGGACCAAGGTCATCAAAAATATATTGAAATATGGTTCCAGACAATAATTAAGTTGCAGCAACACACTCTTATTCAACAATTCTTGATCTCATCTCAGTCAAAGAAGTCGGTCTCTCACATTTAGGTACATGTCAAAGAATATACTTCGATCGTACACATGATTTTATCTATCATTTTGTTGTGCACATGGAACCATTGGAAGTATTCTTAAAATTTTTATTTTTTTTCAAGTAGAGTAGGATAAAAAAAAGAAATAAAAAATGGAAAAAGAGAAAAAATAAGAGGAAAAGAATAAGGTCTCACGTGTAACCCCTTGGAGGCTCCTAATATTGGCTCATTGATTGAAAACCTCCATGAGCCGATCAATGGGTTGGAAAAAGAGAAAAAATAAATAAATATCATAGGTGAAAACCCCTCCTTTGAGGGGCCTAAAGAGACCTACAAGTTGAAAACCTCATTGAGGCAACTAGTAGGCCTAAAATATATATATATATATAATAAAATAAAAACTCTTTGTTCCACGTATCTCTCTCTGATAAATGTAGGTTCTCTCCAACCATTGCAAGCAACAAGAATAAGTTAGCACCAAAAAGGAAAAAATTGATCAAAAACCTAGTCAAAGAAAGTTAAATTCAAATTTCTCCTCCTTTTCTCAGGTGCTCCAATAGGACCAAGGCCATGTAAATCCATCACACACATCCATTTCCAACATCCATCCATCAATTCCAAGAATTTCCCATTCATTTTCCTCACTATCCTAAAATGCTACAGGAGGATTTTGTTTTGCTACAAGAGGCCAACATACAATGAGAAGATTTTTTTTTTTTTTAAATATCAAGAACATTGCATCAATTGGTCATGTTGTTTCATCGGGAGATGCATTTGGATGATGGTAACATGCTCAAACAATTTCAACAAATTCCAGTGCACACTTTTGAGAAATCACCTTGCATCACCTACAATGATTTTTAATTTTATCGATATTCGTGTATCCATTTTTTGAGGTTTTTTATGGGGAGGTTCATAAGGATGATGGAAACATCCTCAAAAAATTTCAAGTCAATCCATTCTATATTTTGAGAGATATGGATAAAACAATTATGCTACAAGGGGTTGTCCTCAAATTCTACAGGAGGCAGATCCAATTAGAGAAAGCGGAGAAAATTTCATGTATCTTTTAGGAAATGTTGAGAGAGGTCCACCATAGCCTCATCATTCATTTTTCACATCACTTGAATTCTTCTCCACCCTCATTTTTACCTTTTTCCATGAAAAGAACCCTTTTTCACCCCTTCTTCCATCCCTTCCACCAAAAAAAAGACCTTTCATCCTTGTCAACATATTTATCATGAATTATCAGTATTTTTAAAGACAGAACCTGAAGGAAATTATGATCTTAGCAGGGTCTATGTGACTGCTATAAGAAGAATACCTTTTGGTAGCTGCTGCAAGATTCATGATCATTTAGAAAATAAAAACATACAATCCTTGGAACATCTACATGAAGGATAAACCTGCATCATCAAGCATCAATGAGCAAGAAAATGTTAAAAATACATATATTTCTCAAGAAATTGTAGAAGATGCTCAAGAAAAACCTCACTCATGAAAAAATACACGATGCAACCATCAAAGGATAAACACATCAACAAGAAACCTCTGAAAACATGCATCAATAATGAATCAAGGCACCATGCAATACCTGCAACATAGTCTTTGGCACCAACAACACCTGTAGAAAAAGTCTTCAATCCAAAACATCAACACCATCAAGTAGATCTACATGTAGGAAAGGTACGTAATCAAATCCTGTTGGCTTCATTTGTGCTATGTAATTGCTCTTTTTTTTGTATAAGTATTGGGGGTCAATAAAGGTAGCCAAAAGACACCATGACAAAGGAAGGAGGAAGGCTAGGTTTCTCAAGGGTGAGCAACAATTTGAGTAGTCGGGAGATGATGGGACCCATAATTGTATATTTTATTAGGCCCAGTTGATTATTTATAAACACTTAAAACATGTATTTGAACCCCTTACCTGCAAATCATAGATTTAGTTTGTAGTATTAATGGGTCCTTAGGAATTTGGTTTATCCTTGCTTATTATGTACCTAATATTATTTATTTTGTAGAATATTGTGAGAATATTTGGCAGATTATGAAGATTTGGAGGAGGAGATAATCTATAAATTTTCTCCCTACTATAGAAGGACCAATATTGGATAATAAATGAACAAAATATCATGAAATTATTGACAAGTTCTAGATTTCCAGTGATTGAGAAAATCTAGGAATGTGTTCCTTGTCATTTAATGTATATTCCTAGTGTTGTGACTCAGATCCACTATTTGAGGGATTTTGGAGGGGAAAAATTCCTCCTTTCAAGGAGAATGCTTCCCTGTCAATTTTTATTACCAATTCGAATTTTCCTCTAGAGGCATGTATTTCTTATCCTCCTTATGGAGAAAACTTGTATTTTTGCAAGTCCACTTTCATTTCTAGCAGGGATGTACTTGGATTGATTCAAATAATGAATTTTGGTGCCATTTTTAGCTTATAAATCTTGTCCTCCTTCATAGAACTATGATTATCATTTTTCTTGGCCATCCTGGGAGTTTCAAAGCCCTTTTTTACAATTTTTATTTCTGATTTTCACTTCTTATTTACATTTATTTCTTATTCTTGTTTTTTCTATTTCTGCATTTTGTATTGATGATTCTTTTGTTGTAGAATTGGGTTAAATGATTGAAGTGAGATTTTTTGAAGGTTATTTACATTTTCAAAAGCATTATGCATCATTAGAATAACTTTTAAAAGTAATATTCATCATTGAGCTACTTGAATTGGTTTACTAGCTCACAAATCTAGAATTTATGGAAGTCCCTTGTAGCAAAAAGTAATACTTTTGTTCTAATTTTTAGAAAATTTTAATGATATTCAATTGAGTTTCTTCCAATTTTATTGGGTCATAAAAATATTGAATTTAATATAAAAATTTACCCCATTACATTTTCACTTGATAAGGTTAGGCATTTGATAAGTTAACTAGCTCACTAGTTCTTGAATTTCCAATTTTTAGATTAGTAGTTTTCTACTTTTTTAGAACGTTTTAGTAGGGGTATTTTGGATTGATTCCACATGGAATTAAGTCCTAATACATCTTGATTAATAAAAAAAAATTCCCATCCTTACTTGGTCATTCGGTGAGTTATCTCCTCCTATAGCAAAACAAGACCTCGTGTAGAAATTGTGTTTCACATGTAGCACGAGTAGACTTGACCATATTTTCTCCAAAAGATTAGTTTTTGTCTCTTAGGATTGAATCATGACATATAGGCTCTAGATCCATGATTGAGGAATAATAAACACCACTTAGGACATTCATTTTTACAAAGTATATTAGGGTACTTTATTTAAATTCATGCTCATAGGATTTCAATTACAAATGGTTGTTCTTGCCTAGGATTGATTTCATTTCAAAGTAACATTTCCATTTTTACAATTAGTTTAGGCTTTGATTTCATGAAATTCACTCCATTACATCAGATCAATGAAATAAAGACACATTGTATGTTGCACATATAGTAGCGACACCTCTCAAGTTTGTACGAACCCTAGGTTGATAATTTAAGTTGGTAGCCTTGGGAGTTGCAATATTCTTGTTGCAATATTGGGGCTCATCACTCATATTATTGATATGCTTCTGATCTTACGGTCCATGGCTAGCGTAAGGGAAATTTTTAACGATGGAAGTTTATTTTAAAGTTTAGAAACTTTAGCGAGTAATAGTGGTCCCTAATATGCAAATTTTCAAACATCTAATGTTTTTCTTATTTAAAATTCGGATTTTTAAGTACTTTATATTAGGCTATATAACATTTTAGCGATTTTTAAGGTAAAATAATTTTATACTATAAAATTTTGGTGAATTAGTTTTAGAAAAAAATACAAATTGGTGAATCTTTTTTTTGCAAAAAACATGGAAAATTAGCCCACTTGCGAATATTAACACCTAAAATTTTCCCTGGTCAGCCTCATTTGGCGAAACGCTAAAATTCCAGAGGTTGCCTTCAAATTCCACTAAATTCTTCCCCTCTTTCTTCCTGTTCCATTCCATGATTCTTGCAGTATAGATGACCGTCATATAACCCATGGCTTCATGAGAATAAACTTGGGGTGAATCAATCACAATGGAATACCATTCAATGTTGTACACCTCATGCGGAAGGTTTATGAGGGTGAGCTTGCACACTGAAGTCTCTAGTTTGAAACCCTACCCTAAGGGCCAACATTCTCTAGAGCATGTGTAGGCGAGGATGTCGACGGCCTGGGTAACTACGGTGGAGTGCTGGACATGGTAGGCTTTCAACAATTTGTGCTTCAGACAAATTCCACTACCAAATTCGAGTGCATAAGACAACTGTCATTTTTTAAGTGGAGGGAGGATGATGAAAATGAAGACCTCCTATTGGTTGGGGTGAATTGTGTCTACCTAGCCCAACCTGGTAGAGGAAATGCCTATCAATGTAATTAAATATTTAATATGGAGGAAAAAATTTAAAATGAAAATTATTTTTAAAATTTTGAAGTTTAAAGAAATTATTAATATACATTTTCATTTAATATTTAGAAATTTTGAAAGAAGATTTCGTTATTAATAAATATTTTAATTTTTTTTACGATAAAATTTATTTAATTAACGTTTTACAAATATAATGATAATAATGGTTATTATTATTAAAGTTAAATTTGGTTTATTTAACGCATGATGATTGTTGTTGGTTACAGAACATGAAAGTATGTTTAATTTTATTTTTCCAATTATCGCCCACCTCCTCCTGTTGTTGCCACTGGGTTTCTTTCCCTTTATCCTCTGTCCACCCTCTCTCTTTCTGAAGGAGAGTGTGGGTAGGGCTATCAGATATACAACAAGGGAAGGAGCAGGTGGAAATGGTGCAGACAAAATCGCCATTCGTAATAAGTGTGGTGTATGAGCATGGTTGCCCCCCGTAGACATGCACAACCCTCGTGGCCTTACACACATATATGTTCTTCACGAAGTGCATGAAGTTGTATCCCACTTCCGGGAGATCCATTCTCTCCCCTTACAACTGTATACCTGACTGTACGTCTTAGGAAACCTTGTGTTCTTCTTATATACTGCAATTTCCACTCAGATTATGTATGAAACTTCCAACAACTCATCCATCGAGTCATCCCCGAGTGGAGGAATGTTCTTTTCCTCCTACCTCTTTGTCGCAACGATATCCACTTGAAATTTGGCCACTAACTCTTTAGCCAAGAAGCATTTGTATTGCTGATCGATCCCATATAAATTATGGTACATTTCCAACCACGCCTAAGACAAATCCAAATTTTCTTCTAAATTATCTCTATCATTCATTATTTTAAGATTATTTCTTACTCCGCCTTCTCTACTCTGACTTCCTTAAACCCCACGATGCTCCACTTTCCTTAATTTTCTTCTTACTCTTCATTGAGCCATTCCTCAACCAACCCTACTAGTTTGTGCAATGAGCCGTTTCTCAACCAACTTGATAGTTTGTCCAATGAAAAAGTGTATACATGTAGAAAAAAATAAAATGGAATATGTGGTGTCCATTCTCAGGGGCACTATGATGAATTCTCATTCTGTGGTTTATCAATTTCATCCCCAGATGGCTTCAACTCCGGAAGCCTATGGGTTATGTGCCCAAATTTTCTTTCTTCTTCCTCCATTATCGTGCAATGCTGAAATCATATACCTCCAAAACCCAAACTCCACAACCTGCATATCCTCGTCTTCTTCTCTAGCGTCTCCCTTCCTTGGTTGTTCCTTGTGTGCTTCACATCGCTTTAATAATCTCAACAAATAAAACTAGCATGATTCATTCCATGATGTCAGAGGTCAAGTTTAGATATATTTCGAAGGTCGAGGGTCAGCCTTTCTCTTTTATCTGCACTTTTCTCTATGAGTGTAGGTCCCTACAATCGGACTAGGCCTTGCCCTAGTCAGAGGTTGGACTAGTTGGCTTCCTTTCAGCGCTTACACTGTTGTATTGTAGCTGGTCATTTTTTATTCCAACTCGCCCACTTTGTAGTACCATTTTCTCATTGATTTCACTTTCTCCCTCTATCAACGAGATTGGAGGTACACCAAGTATAGGACCTACAGGTCCATGTGAGATCTCCCTTTAGAGGGTGACAATGATTTAACAAAATACAGTCTGTGAAAAATAACCCACACACAAATTTACAAAAACACACATAGGGTACATATAATGGAAATTATATATTACAACTCCTTAGAGCCGTTAAAATATGAAAAAGCTACATATATGGCCTCTCATGACCTGAGAGCCTTTTGGCCTAATCTTACATTGTACTAAATTCTCTTCTATGACACTCACAGAAAACTTATAAACCTAAATAAAATCCTAACAAACTCTAACAAATTAAATATCGTCCTTTCCAACTAATCACCTTTTAGAGGATTAAAAACTCCCTCGCAAGGGATTTTGATGTAGTAGCATTGAATCACCCAAACCGAATTGATTATGAGTTCTTCTTCTTATGGAAGCAATCATAATCAATTCAGTTTGGGTGATTAAATGCTGCTACATCAAACTCCGTTGCAAGAGATCTTGTTGCTTCATATTGTCCATTCACAACCTCATTCTTCTTTTCCACATATATCCCTAAGCTTTTCCTCACACTCAATGGTGAACTGCAACTGAGCCTCCACTGACACCTCACTAGGTCTCCTCCTCTACAATGGACTTTTTGGCATCTCATTTCACCTCATCTGGAACCTCTCGAGATTCCTCTGCTCGCTTGGTCGTTACACACTTTCTCACCTCTCCCCAATAATTCTACCCACAATCGCATTTTTGGATTGTTCTCCTATAAAAAATATTTTCTTGCTTCTTGCACTTTGATACCACTTGATGAATTATGATTCTAGGGTCTATCAATTTAATCCCCTGAAGGCTTCAACTCCATAAAATTGGGGGTTATGGGCCTATGTTTTCTTTATTCCTCTATTATTTTTCAACAATGAACTCATATACATCCAAAACCCCAACTCCATACGCATAAACCATCATCCTCTTATCCAGACTCACCCATTCTTGGTTGTGCCTTGCCTACTTCATGTCGCTTTGGAGGTCTAAATAAACAAAAACAACATGTTTCCTTTCAGGACATTAGAGGTCAGGTTTAGATAGATTTTAGAGGTTAGAGATTGACCTTTCTCTCTTCTTTTTTCTTGTCTCGATGAGTGCAGGGTCTGACCACCTAACTGAGCTCTTCCCTAGTCAGAGATTGGGCTATTTGATTTCCTTTTGACATTTACACTATTATGTTGCAACTAACCATTTCAGGTCCCAACTCCTTCGCTCTGCATTTCCATTTATTTTTCAGTATTCCACTTGATCCCACTATCGACAGGATTGGAAGAAAACCAAGTACAAGACCTATGGGTCTAGGTGAAAGATATCTTTAGATTGTGATAGGGATTTAACAAAATAGGGTTTGTGCAAAATTACCCATGTGAAAATTTACAAAATCACACACAATTTGCATATAATGGAAATTATACATTACAACTCCTTAGAGCCGATAAAATATGACAAAACTACATTATTGTTGCAATATGGGGGGTCATCGCTCATATTATTGATATGCTTGTGATCTTATGGTCCACAGTTACCTTCATTGGGAGGAACACTAAAATTCCAGAGGTTGCCTTCAAATTCCACTAAATTATTCCCCTCTTTCTTCTTGTTTCATACCATGATACTTGCAGTATAGATGACATCATATAACCAGGGGCTTCGAGAGAATAACCTTGGGGTGAATTGATCACAATGGCATCCCATTCAGTGTTTTACACCTCATGCGACAGGTTTCTGAGTGTGAGCTTGCACAACAAAGTCTCCAATTTTAGACCCCGCCCCAAGGGCCAACATTCTCTAGAGCATGTGTAGGCAAGGAATTCAATGACCTGGGTAACTGTGGTGGAGTGATGGACATGGTAGGCTTTTAGAAATGGGTGCTTCACAAAAATGGCACTAACAAATTTGAGTGCTTAAGATAGATCTAAGTTTTTAAGTGGAGGGAGGACGATGAAAATGAAGACCTTCTATTGGCTGGGGTGAATAGTGTCTACTCACCCCAACCCAGTAGAAGAAATGCCTATCAATGTCATTAAATATTTAATATGGACGAAAACAATTAAAATGAAAATAAGTTTTAAAATTTTGAAATTTAAAGGAATGATTAATATACATTTTAATTTAAAATTTAAAAAATTAGAAATAAGATTTTGTTATAAATAAATATTTTAAATTTTTTTATGATAAAATTATTTAATTAATGTTTTAACAATATAATGATAATAATGGTTATTATTTATTAAAGTTAAATTTGGTTGATTTAAGCCATGATTATTCTTGGCGTTGGTTATAGAACATGAAAGTATGTTTTATTTTATTATTCAAATTATCGCCCTCCTCCTCCTCTTGTTGCCACCAGCTTTATTTCTCTTCATGATCTGACAACGCTTTCTCTTTATGAAGGAGAGTATGGGTAGGGCTATCATAAATACAACAATGGGAAGGAGTGGGTAGAAATGGTGTAGATGAAATCACCATTGGTAATAAGTGTGGTGCATGGGCATGGTTGTCACTCGTATACATGCACAACCCTGGTATCCTTACACACATATATGTTCTTCATGAAGTGGACGAAGTCGTAGCGCACTTCCAGGAGGTCCACACTCTTCCCTTACAATCATAGACCCAACTGTATGTCTCGGGAAACCTTGTGTTCTTCTTATAAACTGCGATTTCTAGTTAGATTTTGTCTGGAACTTCCGATAACTCATCCATCAAGTCACCCCTGAGTGGAGGAATTTTCTCGTCCTCCTACCTCTTTGTCGCAACAATATCCACCTAAAATTTGGCCATTAACTCTTCAACCGAGAAGCAACTATATGGCTTTTCGATCCCATATAAATTAGGGAACATTTCCAACCACGCCTAAGAAAAATCCACATTTTCTTCTAAAGTCCTTATATCATTCCTCCTTTAAAGCTTCTTTCTTACTCCCCCTTCTCTACTGTGACTTCTTTTAACCCCACAATGCTCCACTTGCCTTCATTTTATTCTTACTCTTGATTGAGCCATTCCTCAACCAACCCTACTAGTTTGTGCAATGAGTCATTTCTCAACCAACCTCATAGTTTATCCAATGAAAAAGAGTATAAATGTAGAAAAAAAAAAATTTGAATACGCGGTGTCCATTCTCGGGGGCACTATGATGAATTCTCATTTTGGGGTTTATCAATTTCATCCCCATATGGCTTCAACTCTGGAAATCGGTGGGTTATGGGCCCAAATTTTCTTTCTTCTTCCTTCGTTATCATGAAATAATGAAATTATATACTGCCAGAACCCCAACTCCATGACATGCATATCGTCATCTTATTCTCTAGCCTCACCCTTCCTTATTTGTTCCTTGCGTCCTTCACATCACTTTTCTAGTCTCAACAAATAAAACTAGCATGCTTCCTTCCATGATTTGAGAGGTCAAGTTTAGGTAGATTTTTGAGTTCGAGGGTAAACCTTTCTCTCTTCTCTACACTTGTGTTGATGAGTGTAGGTCCCTACCATCCAAATTGGCCTCACCCTAGTCAGAGGTTAGAGTAGTTGACTTCCTTTCAACACTTACACTGTTGCATTGCAACTAACAATTTTCGATCCCAATTCATTGGCTTTGTAGTACCATTTTCTTGTTGATTTCAATTTCTCCCTCTATCAATGAGATTGGAAGTACACCAAGTGTAGGACCTACGAGTCCATGTGAGATATCCCTTTAGAATGTGACATTTATTTAACAAAATAGGGCCTGTGCAAAATAACCCACAAAAATATTTAAAAAAACACACATAGGGTTCATATAATGGAAATTATATATTACGACTTCTTAGAGCTGTTAAAATATGAAAAAACTACATATATGGCCTCTCAAGACCTGAAAGACTTTCGAACTTATCTTAACTTCTATTGAACGCTCTTCCATGACACCTGCAGACATCTTATAAACATAAATAAAATCGTAACAAACTCTATGAGATTAAATATCGTCCTTGCCAAATAATCACCTTGTAGAGGATTACAAATGAATTAAATAAAAGAGGAAAACATGTCCTCTCCCTTTGGTCACCACATTGCTTCTTTTGGAAGCACTCAGAATTAATTTAGTTGGGGTGATTCGATGCTCCTAGATCAAAATCCCTTGCAGGAGGTGTCATTGCTTTATCTTTTCCATTCACAACCTCATTCTTCTTTTCCGCATATATCCCTAAGCTTTTCCTCATGATCAATGGTGAACAACAACTAAGCCTCCATTGACACCTTAGTGGATCTCCTCCTCTGGCATGGACTTTTTTGCATCTTAGTTCACCTCATCTAGAACCTCTCGAGCTTCCTCCGTTCGCTTGGTAATTATACACTTTCTCACCTCTCCTCAATAATTCTACCCACAATCACAGTTGTGGATTATTCTCCTGTAAGAAATCTTTGCCTCCTTCTTGCACTTTGATACCACTTGATGAATTCTGATTCTAGGGTCTATCAATTTCATCCCTGGATGGCTTCAACTCCAGAAAATTGTGGGTTATGGGTCTATGTTTTCTTTCTTCCTCTATTATTGTGCAACAATGAACTCATATACCTCCAAAACCCCAAATCCATACAAATAAACCATCATCATCTTATCTAGTCTCACCCGTTATTCATTGTGCCTTGCATCCTTCATGTCGCTTTGGCGATCTCAAAAAACTAAACCAAAATGCTTCCTTTCATGACGTTAGAGATCAGGTTTAGATATATTTCAGAGCTCGGGTATTGAACTTTCTCTCTTCTTTTTTCTTGTCTTGATGAGTGCAGGGCCCAACCACGTGACTGAGCCCTGCCCTAGTCGAAGGTCAGGCTAGTCAACTTCCTTTTGACATTTACACTATTTCTGGATCTCAATGGCTTAATTAGCATTAAATTCCTCCTCGCTAAAAATGAAATTTTCATTATTTTAGCACTCCCATCTAATCAAATCTTTCAAAAAACCTAATCCCTAATCTATCGGTCTAACACACACCTAAGCTAACAACCCTAACCATTTCCTTACTAATATAGAACTCCATTAACTCTTTACAATAGATTATAGTTTAAAATAAATTGAAGAGGTCCAACCCTCTTTAATAAATGATAGTTGAGCAATCAGGTCCATGGAATTGATTTCATTTGATGCTCCTAGATTAGACTCCTGATAAAGAAAATAATGGACCATAAACAACCTTTTTATTTATAAACTACCACACTTGGAAAAAAAAAAACCAGAATGTTACACTGATCTATTCGATTCTTTTCTTTCTATTGTTGTTTTACATAGATTTACATGGCCAATTTATGAGACAGATCCTTTATCCCAACATTAAAATGTTTTAAACCTCATATCCTTACCTTATCACAGAACTAGAGCTCTTTTGGAACTTATGTGATCGATCTGTAGTTTGATAAGGAAAATTTAAATACATAGGTAAAAATTTCAGCACCAAGAAGAAAAGCGCCCTCCAGTGGAGAAAAAAGCAGCGCTCGACCAAAACTTGGATTTTTGTCGGGCTTCTCTTGATCTTCATCAAATTCTAAGTTGTTGAGGTACGATCCACAATCCTGGATCTCCTTAGCTTGTTACAGAAATGGGCAAACATATAGGTAGAACATTAATCACTATGATTGTTATAAAAAAGACACTACTCAAATAATTAATTTTATCACCTCAACTGAGAAAGTCTTGTTCCTAATTGAATCCATCTTAGACTTCAAAATACCACCCAATAATTCATAACTTTAATAATATTGCAAGCCACACTTTTTTGGGTCACTTGCAACTTATGAAATAAACTCTATCATATAATAAGATCACATTATCATTACTTGAAACAACAAGGTTAATAGTCTAATTAGCTCTACCTCTTGCATAACATCCTTTTCAAAAAATTCATATTGTGATGCATCAAACCGGTTAATAAGGGTATGCTCTTCCACTAAAGTCTTCGGATCCTTTGTGTTCTCTGTCAGATCAGACGATTGAGTGCCTTCGACGTCTTCAAATTCATTCATCTTGATTTATTTTAGCTTATAGTAGCACTGTTTGACCTCAATAACCCAATAACTTCTACTAAACATTTCTAAACCTATACTTAAGGATTTAAGGCACCCTTAAATAATTTATTTCATCCTTCTTCTTATACTAGAAGGAAATATAGTGAATGCTATATTTCCTTAAAAAAAATGCATAAGCGAAATATTAATAACAACATTAGAGCACTAACTTGAGTTAGCTAGGGTTAGGGGTTAATGGGGTTAGGGTTTAGGGGGTTAAATGGGTTAGGATTTTAGGGGTTTAGGAAGTTAAATGGGTTAGGGGTCAGGAATTAGGGTTTAAGGGTTAGGGTTTAAGGGTTTAGAGGTTTAGGGTTTAGAGGGTTAAATGGGTTAGGGGTTTAAATGGGTTAAGGGTTTAAATGGGTTAGGGGCTTAAATGGGTTAAGGGTTTAGATGTTTAGGGTTTAGGGGGTTAAATGGGTTAGGGGTTGGGAATTAAGGGATTAAGGAATATAGGGTTGTCGAGAAACATCTTTACAACACACCCTATATATTTAAAATAAACCGTCGTTATTGCGATGCTAGTTGAACAAGTCAACTTTGACTTTGTCAGAGGGAAAGTGACCGGTATTTTCATATCCGTCGATATACCAACGCACATAACATGGACGTCGCTATTGCGACACTCTAGCCGAGTGCGTCGCAATAGCGACTCTTTTTCATAATGTCGCAAGAGCGATAACATCTCCATCAACGTCGAAAGAGCGACACCGCATGGTGGGATTAAAAAAATTGAGAAAATTGGGGAACTTTCTCACAATACGTAAAAACTGTCGGAACTAAAGTGTCGGAAAATTGACCATATGTACTAGTGTATGATAGTGGATATTTAATCCAGGTAACATTGGTTGCACTGTTTGTTAATTCATCGCTTACACTCTATAGTACGATTTTCTCGTCAATTTCACTTTCTCCCTCTATCAATGAGATTGGAAGTACACCAAGTATAGGACCTCTCGGTCCATGTGAGATCTCCCTTTAGACTATGAAAATGATTTAACAAAATAGGTTTTGTGCAAAATAACCCACACACAAATTTACAAAAACATTAATAGGGTACATATAATGGAAATTATATATTATGAATTCTTAGAGCTAGTAAAATATGAAAAAACTACATATATTGCCTCTCAAGGCCTCAGAGCCTTTCGACCTAATATTACATTATCCTAAACACTCTTCTATGACACTCGCATAAAGCTTCTAACATAAATAAAATGCTAACAAACTCTATCAAATTAAATGGCGTTCTTGCCAACTAATTACCTTGTAGAGTATTACAAATGAATTAAACATAAGAGGAAAACATTTCCTCTCTCCTTAGTCGCCACATTGCTTCTTCTGGAAGCACTCACAATCAATTCAATTGGGGTGATTCATTGATCCTCCATCAAACTCACTTGTAGGATATCTCATTACTTCATCTTGTCCATTCACAACCTCATCCTTCTTTTCCGCATATATCCCTAATATTTCCGCACGCTCAATGGTGAATGGCAATTGAGTCCCCACTGACACCTCATTGGCTGTCCTCCTCTTATAGGAAATTTTTGTAAACTCAGTTCACCTCATCTAGAACCTCTCAACCTTCCTCTGCTCACTTTTTCATTACAAACTTTCTCACCTCTCCTCGATAATTCTACCAACAATCGCATTTCTAGATTTTCTCCTGTAAGAAATCTTTGTTTTCTTACTACGCTATGATAACTTGATGAATTATGATTCTAGGGTCTATCAATTTCATCCTCGGATGGCTTCAAATCAAAAAAATTGTGGGTTATGGGCCTATGTTTTCTTTCTTCATCTATTATTGTGCAACAATGAACTCATATATCTCCAAAACCCCAACTCCATATGCATAAACCATCATCCTCTTATCTAGCCTCACTTGTTCTTCGATGTGCCTTACATCATTCAAATCAATTTGGCGGTCTCAACAAAAAAAACCATCATGCTTCTTTTCATGACGTTAAAGGTCACGTTTAGATAGATTCCAGAGCTCAAGGATCAACCTTTCTCTCTTCTTTTTGCTTGTCTCGATGAGTGCAGGGACCGGCCACCTGACTGAGCCCTATCCTAGTCGAAGGTCGGGCTAGTCGACTTCCTTTTGAAATTTACACTATTACGTTGCAGCTAACCATTTCAAGACGCAACTCCGATCTACAGTGCCATTTGTTTATTGATTTCACTTTCTCCCTCTATTGACAGGATTGGAAGCACGCCAAATACAGGACCTATGGGTCTAGCTGAGATCTCTGTTTAAAACTGAAAATAACGTAATAGATGCTTAACTGAAAATAGTGTAATAGATGTTTAAACTGAAAATAGCGTAACGCACACATTGAAGAACTCATTCATGGAAATTCACTACATTACATTAGTACTAGTGCATCATTAAAAAATGCATTACCTGCTGCTATACTCAGTCACTTGTTGCGCTCCACACAAGACAAGCACTGGATGCACTCAAAGCTTTCCACCACACCGCAATGTTGCTTACGACTTCCTTCCAAGTTACAACCATTTATAGATACCTTTAGATTCCTAGGATCCTTTTCTATTCTTTTCATTGAATAAACATTATATTAAATTCAATCCAGCACAACCTTTAGTTTGTCAGACATTAAATGGAAATACTTAAAAAAAACCCTTTAGTTTGTCAGACATTAAATTCAATTCATATATATAGACTAGTAAATATGGACCATTTGAAGATCTTATTAA
This sequence comes from Pinus albicaulis, assembly GCA_034641835.2. Classification (NCBI taxonomy): domain Eukaryota; kingdom Viridiplantae; phylum Streptophyta; class Pinopsida; order Pinales; family Pinaceae; genus Pinus; species Pinus albicaulis. The sequence continues at coordinate 3,458 of JAXQQM020071684.1, read as the reverse complement.
ATAAAATTTTGAAAATTTTGGAAAAACACAAATTAGTGTTTAAACATATAAGAAAAGATATTTCTTTGACTTGAAGAAGGAAAGAAAATTCAAAGTTATATGTCATAAATTATAAAATATCTTGAATTGAGCACAATCATGTTACATATCAGATATAGCTCCTGGAATCACCCATCCTTGCTTGTAAGTTAACATTTTTTTAGTTTCCAACCATCTCCCATGACCAAGATGTAGATTGTGAAAATATCTACTTCAAGTGTTATTTATATTATGAAAATGGTCATTTTCAGAAATATTTTCGTATCAATCAAAAAGATCACCTTTAGCTTAACGTATACTCTAGTCAGAATAAGACCACCAATATCGATGTCATGTTCTCACCTCTTGAATGTGGCTACTTAGAAAAATTCAGATTCAGAGGCTCCCTCCAAAACCCAAAAAAATTGTAAAAGGCCCAAAAACCCATTGGTAATGACATACTTCACCAAAATAAATATGCAAGACATATTATAGGGTTATGAATTGATCCACTACATTGATACACAATTAGATCCAATTATGTTGATAAAAGGATTATCAAGCAAGGAAATAAATTTGATAGTAAAAATGATGGGAAACCCCTCAGATCGAGTACTTGTGGAGCTTCCAGTAGAAAATTACAAGTGCACCATCTAATAGAAAATTAAAAGTTTATTGATGTTTTTCCCCTTCTAGCAAGTTTGAATATAGTGATGATATTGTCAAAGGTTCTCTAAAAATATATCCCCGTGTCACTTTTCTAAACAAGAAAGGGAAGACAAAGAAATCTGAAAGAATTAATATTCTACCAAGGGTCCCATGTTCAGAAAGGGAAGACAAAAATCTGAGTGCATTAAAGTTCTACCAAGGCACCTAGGTTCAAATCCTAGTAGGCATAGAACCTGCAAAATTGAGCTCTTGGTGGAGTTTGACCATGTTTCAAATTCAGAATTCATTCAAACAAAAAAATTAGGAGGCATGGAGTGATAAAAATACAATATACCTACAAAGTCTTGGGGTAAGAGGGAGAAAACTTCAAAAAAATTTCATAAGTATTACAATCTTCCGTCATGTCTCTAAGATAATAATGTGTTTGTGCCTTTAGTTATTTCCACTCTGTCTCACATGGTTCCACTAAATTCATTTTGTCAAGGATTTACACGATGCCCTATACATTGCACTTCATCATCCTAGTATGAAAAATAATCTTGAGAGATTTCATGTAGTTAGGATGCATTTTTAGATATTCAACAACTGCAACTTCCCCTCCAGCATATCCCCTTCTCCTTATCCTTCCTTGAGTTGTGTGGTGGGAGTGGGAATGGTAAAATCATTTAGCTTTGTATCAACTCTATCAGTAGCAGTAATGGCTGGAAGAGAAGGACAACAAGGCACCCCTCCACAAGTAAATTCAAGGCTACATAGCCTTGAGCAGAAAGCATTGAAAATAACAAGGAAACATGTCAACGAGAATAGGGTGGCAACCTCTCAAATCCTTTTCTTTGCTTATATGTGGCTAAGTCTGACCAGCCTGTAAAACTGGGTGTCATGAAGATTGCTAATCTATTATTGTTAAATACCAAAAAATGATTTGAGTTTTGTTTGGAATGCAATTCTTTTGTAGGCCTTGTACAACCCCTCTAGCTTGGAAAACTAGTTTTCGGGTTCAATCTCGGTGGATCCCTGACACTACTTCTACACCACCACACCTGCTTCAAATTTTATGTGGTATGTATTTTTTCTGGTAAAACTTTCAAGTTGACAATGTGGTTGTAATTAATCCCACCTGCACTTTTTAATGGGTGAAGCGAACAAAGTTCCTTCTCAAGTTAAATGGTCCAAAAGACTTGGAATATCAGAATAACCACTAAGGATACAAATATTATATTAAAAGTATGATGAATGAATTGATTGATGTTACAAATGAGGCCTACTTATATACCTAGGTAGATGCCTCTTCATGAAAGGCCATGTCTCATCAGACATGCTCTTTCAACCTAATTACTAATTAACTAATTAATCACTATTTATATTATTTTATTCATTACATTGCCTTCCTCCTCAAAAGGCTTTGTCCTCAAAGCTTGTTGATGAAAGGCTTTGATTTATTTTCCTGCTACGAACATCTTCTCATCTCGAGGCAGTCATCCTTGTTGATACAAGTTGATATGATCCTCTAAGTGACAAACAAACTGTCGCACTAAGAATGGATCATACCATCCTAAATAAATCTTGCATGGAATCTTACGGCGACTTGAAACTTGTGAAACTTGATCGAGTTGTCTACTCCCGTGATTTAGATGTCGATAGGGAGCTTTTTTTATTTGACTTTCCCTTATTAGGTGTGTGGCAACGTTTTGATTTTCTTCTGGCAATCATGTTGTTGAGTTGGCTTCAAAACCTTCATATGGGATGTTCATCATCTGAACTACAACATCTAAGTTTGTATCTTTTGCAACTTGCTTGTCTTCTTAAATTTATTAAATTTTTTTTTTTTTTTTTTTAAATCTTTTAGTTTATTTAGTTTTTCATTTTTAAAATTTATAATTATTTCATTTGAAAAAAAAACAATAAATTTATGGATATTTGTTTTTTAATTATTTCCACATAGTTTTTTTCATTTTTTTGTTTTTTAATGATAGTTTTTTTTTTTTTTTTTAATTATTTTATTTTAATTTTCTTTTTCAATTTTAAATTTTTTTTTTTTAATTTTTTTTTTTGTTAATTTTAAAATTTGTATTTTTTTTTTCTTATTATTATTATTTTTTTAATTTAAATTTTTAAATTTAATTTTTTCTTTTCTGTATCTTATTTTTTTAATCTAAATTTTAATTTCTTAATTTTTATTATTTTTAAATTTTCTATTTTAAATTTTTTTTTAATTATATGTTTTTTTTAATAACTTAGAAAAAAATGTTTTTGATGTTTTTTTTTTTTTTTTGTTAATTTTTGTTTTTTTTCTTTAAATTATGTGTCTTTTTTTCCAAATTTTGTCATTTCTTTCGATATAATTTTCAAATATTTTTTGTTTATTTATTTATTTATTTATTTATTTTTTTCTTAAATTTTTTATTTTTACGAGTTAATTTTGTTTTTTTTTACATTTTTATTTGTTTTTTTTTTATTGTTTTTATATATATTTTTTTATCTAAGTTTTGTGTTTTATTACCAGCATGAAAATCACCACTTTAAAAAAAAAAAAAGGTTGATGTTGCATCAATACGTTTCAAAATTAGCATGAAAATCACCACTCTAAAAAAAAAAGTTGATGCTACATCAATATGTTTCAAAATTAGCATGAAAATCACTAACATTTTAAAACAAATATTCATACTTCATAAATAGAAATATTAGAGTGTCAAAAATGTGCACAAAAAAAAAGGCTAACAGTGCGGTTACCTATTTCATCAGTAACAGTGTTCAAGTTGTTATACCTTATT